>RJWM01015198.1:0-43143 GCA_004363535.1 Dasyprocta punctata
AACAGATTCAAGTATACATAAAATTGGCTTACACTAATAGTGGATGCGTATTGATTGTCCTCTGCATGTGTACATGTGTTGACATTAAATATGACTTCATATTTATGGAGAAGAATAAAATTATCCTGTGAGTAGTGTTACTATCTACTATACAAAATAAATCCATTTTCCCACTCCGCTGCATATGCTGAAATTAATTCCATATAGTATAGACAGTAAAGATAAGAAGTAAAACTGAAAGAATATGAGAAAAACAAGCCCTGAACATTAGTGCATTCTTCAGTATGGCTGGGCCTTAAGGTGGTTACAAGACCTTAAGCCTGACATGGTTATGAAAGGGAAGATTGATAGGTTTTATTGAATGAAAATGCTAAATGTATGGAGAAAAGCACCATCAACTGAAAGCCAGAAAAACTAGGAAAAATCTTTACAACTCTATGGCAAAGGACTTTGGTATATTAAAATTTTTTCCAAACTTCTAGGAAAAGGATTGGTAATTGAATAGATAAAAGAAAAGTGGTACACACATTTTAAGATGTGTTTTGTAAACACACTCATACTTTTGCATCCTAATGAAAACAGCAATGTTTGCCTGTTGGATTAACACTGGTGAGACCAAAGTAATATACATCCTTTTGGAAAGATTTCATTGAAAAGATCAATTTTATTCAAAACGCTCTATAACCTTTACTCTCTTAATTTCATTACCCAGAATTAATTAATACAAAATGATATATATGTTTTTACTTTAAAGATATTTTGGCAGTATTTATGATGCTGGAAATTCCTACAAATTTAAATACCTAAAAATAAACAATAATATATACATTTAATGGAATACAACATAGTCACTTTTAGGGACTATTTAGAAGTGAATATTTGCTGCCCTAGAAAACAGGATTATACTATAAGCATATAAGCATGTTATTTAAAAAATGTTTTTATATGTGCCTAGAAACAAAATTAGAAAACCGCACATCCTAAAATTATATCTAGACATTGAGATTATATTTTTTTCTTCTTTTTTGCTTATGTTTTTATTTTCTAACTTTTCTGAAGCATATACAGGTTGTTTTCATAATAAGGAAAATTTTATTTTAGTAAAGTCAGCCTTAACATTACTTAATATGTAAAGGGTACATAAAAGCAATTAACGCAATGTACATTAGATTTTTTTTTAATTTGGCACTATTATGTGTCTGTGATAACTGTAGAAATACTGCTCAAAGAATTTATTGTGTATATAGAAGTTACTTTGATAAATAGAAGTCATGTATTCTGACAGAGTTATGTAGTTATAAAGGTGCGCATAGCTGAAAAGAATGGTCATCAGATATTTAACGATGATGGTCAGCAAGCCATTGAAGCAAAAAGAAGTTACTGAGTTAGCATCTTAGCCATTTGCCCATTGCTGGGACAAAATATCCAACATCTACAATTTTAAAAAGGAGAGATTTATTTGACTCACAGTTGTCAGTGAGTTCAGTCCAGAATTATCCGACTTCAGAGCAGAAATGGCATGATGGAAGGGCATGGCAGAGAAGAGTTTTTTTAACCCATGGTGCCCAGGAAGCAGAGAGAAAAGGGAGAAGCTGGTACAGTCTTCTATGTCATGTCCCTGATGACCCACCTCTAACGAGGTCATGGCCCAGTGACCCACTTCTACTATGAACTCATCAGTGGATTGATCCACAGATGTATGTTAAATACTTCCAGTATACAGTGGCACAGAGTAAATATTCCAATTCTAAAAGGGCGAAATGGAGGTAGGAAGAAATGAGATCTAAGCAAGACTGAAATCTAGCATGGCAAACATTTTTTTTTTTTTTATTTAAGAAAAAATGAGCACAGAAGACAGAAACAAAAAGCAAAAAAGACAGACAAATGACAACAACAAATCTGATATGATAACATTGTAGGTTTACACAGTGAGATGGTTGAAATTTGGCAGTAGTTACAATGTTGCATATCATTACCTTCATAGGGGTTGTTCAGATTGACAGATATAGACATGCAAAATTTATCAAATCATGAGTATTAACTTTTCTTTTTCAAATAACTAATGTATTTAGTAATATAGTCATTTTAACTGTCCTATGTATACCTATTTATAAATTTATGTCTTTTCCTTTTCCCTTCCTTCCTTCCTCCTTTCCCCTTTGAATACCTCTTATTATCTTTAAAATAACTGCCCATATCGTCAGGTCTAATATAATCAAGCAAGATAGTTCAGAATGAAACCAATAAAGAATAAAAGAATGGTCTTAAAGAAGAAAAACAAAAAACTAAAGGAATCAACAAACAACAATAACATATCCGATACTGTAACATTATAAGTTTACGAAATGAGATGATTGGAATTTTACAGTAGTTGTGACATTGCATATCGTTACCTTCAAGAGAGTTGTTCAGATTGACAGATAAAGACTTGTAAGATTGGTCTAATGATATGAGTATCAACTGTTCTCTCTTACCAGTTAATGCATTTAGTAATAAAGTCTTTCAGACTATCTTATGTATACCCTCATATAGATCTATGCCTTTTTCCTTTTCCCTTCCTTCCTTCCTCGGTTCCCCTTGTAATACCTCTTATTGTCTTCAAAACAATTGCCCTTACCAATTGGTCTAATATAGTCGAATGAAATAGTAGTACTGGATAGAACCAATAACAAATAAAATAATGGAAGCAATACATAGTAATGCAGTATTGATTTCTATAATGTCTCATCTTCTAGGTGGTTGCAATACAATCAAACAAGGATAGGTTAAAATCCCTCAAAACAGAACAGTGAAAGCAATACCTGGTTTTGAAACAAGGTGGTCAAATATCATTAAAGTAGGTACCCTAATAAATTTTGTTACCTTTAAAATAGCTGTCTTTGTCATCATATATAATAAAGTTAAGAAGGTCGAGGTAGAATAAGATTAAACTAAACAGCTCATTGGAAACAATACTGGACTTAAATCCCGATGATGGATTATTCATTTGTCTGCCCCGCTCGGTATTATCCCTCTGTCGCTGTTTCTGGAGCTGTGGACTTTTTTATCTCTCTCTAAAATGTCCTTCAGTATTCTTTGTAGGGTTGGCTTGGTTGTCATAAATTCCTTTAGTTGTTCTTTGTCATGGAAGTATCTTGTTTCTCCGTTGATTTTGAAAGATAATTTTGCAGGGTACATCAATCTGGGTTGGAAGTTATTTTCCTTCAGGGCTTGAAATACTTCACTCCAAGCTCTTCTTGACCTGATGGTTTGTGTTGAGAAGTCTGTCATGATTCTGATGGGCCTTCCTTTGTAGGCCTATCATAGTGTTAACTGGTCTGCCATTTTGTTAGTCTTCCTACACTGGTCTAAGAGATAAGAGAAGGGAGGTGACAGAGTAAGAGAGATGCCTCTTTGAGGTCATACCCCAGTGGTGTACCTCCAACTAAGTCTCCCTCCTAATCAATTTACGATTTCATCAGTAGTCTAATATACTAATGTGTATAGCAACCCTTCCCCCATGATCCAATCACCTTCCATACACATAAGGCCTTTGGGAATCATTTGAGATCTGAACCATAGCATCAAGGTTTTAGAGAAGTTCCCCAAATCCAGGGAAGGAGCAGAGAATTTCTGGCAAGTATAAATGCATTGAAGAGAACATGGCTATTCTAAAATTATATAGACTAAAATATCGGCTACATATAGCCAAAGATGAGTCTCAGAAGATAGTTATGATTTTAGATGTTGTACTGAGGGTTTATTAATGACAGTGCAGGAGAGCATTGGTCATATGTTATATTTCAGAAAGATTTCTGGTAGCAGATTGAGGGCCTAAATGAGATGGCAGCAGGGAGACAAGCTAGAAATCTGATGGAGCATCTGTTAGGAAATGAGAGTTATGGTGGTGGAGTTAGATAGGGGAGGATAACTGCAAGTTAGAGAGTTCTGTGTCTTGGCTCAGAGGGAAAGCATTAGGGTCAGGAACCATTCAACTCCCAGACATAGAGAGAAGTGTTGGGAAGGGGGAAAAGAAAAACCATGAGTTCTGTGTCAGAAAAATTGTTTGAATAATATTGCTACATCTTACTGCATTTTCAGTTATTTGTAATGCTAGTATCTTTCCAGAACTTTCTCTTCATCTAAATGTGGCAGTCTAGAAGTTTTACTGTACTTAAATTTCATTTATTAGAAGGCATTACAAAACAATGATTGTTATTTATGATATTATTGTAACAAGGCAGATTGCTTTATGGGAAAATATGTCATAGGTTTATAATAGAAATAGGATAGAAATACTTACCTGCACATTTTTCTAAAATTTACTGTATTCACTATGAAAAATGAAGGAACTTCTGTAAATGTTTATGGGAATTTTCAGGGTTATGTAAGTTTCAATGCCCAATGGCTACGCTGTATTTACAAGGAGATGGTCCAGTGGTAAGTGATTAATTTAGTAAAGAAACAGCAAGGAAAAGACTGGAGATAGAGGCCACTGATAGAAGAAATATACTACTAGATGTACAGCGCCACTCATTTTCTATATGTGTGTTAGACAAAATTGCTTCACTCATTGGGAAGGAAGTTGTTTCCCACTATTCCTGTTCCATCATTGACTACAGACCTCATTATCCTGATGTGTCCCTCTTTCTAGTCCCACTGATCTTAGACTCTCCTTGGAAGAATATGGGCTTAAAAACTCCAAAGGCAACACTTACCAATCTCTAGGATATTTTTTGTTTTCAGTTTCCTAAAATGAAGTAAGCCACTTTTGTTAGTTTCAGCAACAAACCTAGTCTGTACTTTCTGTTTGCCAGCCAGGTATTTTCTCCATACTTACTCTAAATCAGATGCTGATGTCATGGCTCCTAAAATCTTACTTGTCACTCATGTAAGAGGCCTTGGGTATGCCGACCCTCTCAGTGATAGCTGTACTCCACTACTGCTGCTCCTTTCTCTTTGCCTGCATAGCAGCTGAAATTAGATCTTAGCCTGCTGCATTGGGGATTTTTATACTCTTGGTTGTCCATCCCATTTTCCCATTTGTATTACTTATTCTGTATGAGCATAGATGATTTTCTTATTGTTCCTCATTGGAAATTTCTCAAACTGGAAATTAGTAAGACCTGGGTTGCTGCCCAGTTCTTTCATGTTCCCAGTCCCATTCCCAGAATACAGAGGACTGAGGCTTGGAATGGTATGAGAGAACTCGTCCTGCTTCCCCCTTGTATTGCTATATTCCCTACAAAATTCCATCTGTAGAACTCTGGGCAACCTTCAGGTATATTAACATACAGTGTGAACTACTTACCATTCTGCTAGCCTCTCAGAAAAAGTAATAGGAAACATGCCTACTATTAGTGACTAGTTCAAGGCTTTATCTTTTAACAGTTAATTATGTAAGCAAAACGAGAATGCTGTATTCACATTAACATTCATTTTGTCTAAAAATGTAAACAGTTATTTTAATTACCTATTTTAAGCAAGGCCTTCAGTTTTTCTCTTACTTCAGGAACTGACCAACATCTTTACTTTTTTCTTCTTTTAAATGTCTTCACCCAATTAATGGATTATCTCCTTAATTCTCTTGGATAAATTAATTGCAGATGTCATGCATTACAGATGCAAAAATAAATCACATATTTTTGTTGTGTGATATAGAAACATATTCACATATCCTTCAAAATGATATCTATATATCATTATATGAAAGTCAGTTTCTCTGAATTATTGACTATTATAATATGTGGGTCAACATAGATGACCAGTTATTACTGGTCAAATTCTTTTCCTCCCATATTTTATTTTGATATACAAGTCCCTAAGTGGTTCTTAGAGAAAGCTTAGCTTGATGGGTCGTCACATAAGCTTTTTGACATTTGTCCCCAATCAGACCGGATGCCACATGAAAAATTTACTCAGGCAAGAGGCTCCTAGGAATAAACAGTTCTCTAGTGTTGCTCACAGGGGACTCGGCAAGGTGAGCGGAACTTCAACTTGTCACGGATGCACTGTTCTGACAAACATAAGTAGATGCTAATGGCTAAATCGTGACAGAATAAAGTCCCACAACCATATGGCTAATTGCCACAACAATATCTTCAGTGTTATTAATCAAGTTTTCATAGTGTGCCATGATAATTGGAATAATTAGAAACAGCATAGGCATTGCTTGTCTCCACCACACATTTTGCAAACAAGGACCTAAACAACCACAGTTGCACTTTGAGTATTGTATTGTTTCATGCTATCTTTTCCTCAAAAATAATTTGATTAATTAATGAATTAACTACTTACCATCAGTATATTTTATATTAGCTATTGTAGGAACACAAGCATCTAAATGAGACCACTAAATCTCCCATGTGTCTGTTTAAATAGGCAGTACTAAAGTAGGAATTGAAATCTGACCATCTTGGATCTTGTTTGAAAGATGAAGTCAGTATACACTAATCTAGATATGGATATTCAATTTTTGGCCTTTCCTCTTTTAGCTAATTTAGTTAGGAAAATGAATTAGAAAGCAGTTGAATTACAAAATGTTAAGTATTTGCATAATATGTTTTCGGCAAATACTATATAATAATATTCCCCAAATGAGTTATTTTGAATGTCTTTCAATTAAGTAAATTTTACTGTTTTTAATATGACAATTGAAACATTTTCTTATTTCTAATATTAAAATACACTAACTCCAGTCTCTGCTGCTTCTCTTAGCAGTAGAGCAGGTATCTATTTTGCTTGACACTGTGGCAAAATGAAGGGGGCTCTTGAGCTTTGAGAGCTGACTGGATGGGAAAGACGGTGAATTGATGGTGGCCAGCACATTGATATACAGAGTACTCAGACAAGTGAAGGAAAATAGCTGTGGTGGATACCTAGTCTTAAAACAACTTCTGTAATTATTTTTAATATATTGCTTGTAATAGGTTTGAATTCTCCACCACCTGTACCTGACTTTCCCTTTTATATCCCATTGCATTCTATCACTGAAGACAATTCATGTTTTATGATTTTAAAGTTTTAGAGTCAATGTCTTTAGTTAAGAAGTATCCCCAAATTCCAAAATACAGTTGCACTATAACTTTAAGAATGCCTAAGTCAGAGATTGTTGTTTTAATGAGGGATGAATTCTGTAAAATTTAAAATCACTGTGTCACTGTTTCTTTTATTTAAACGAGTCTTACTTTTTCTGTCTGTCTTCCTTTCTGTGAATGAAAGTGAGAGGCACAGGGTAGGCACTATATTTGGAAAATTGAAAGTTGGAGATAAGCAATAAAAATTTATTGTTTCCTTTAATCAATTAATTGGTAATTATTTTCTGTGGACACGTAATTTAAGCTTTTTACACTCTCCTACTTTTTCCTATTCATTAGATAGAGCCTGGATAGAGGAAAAATGAAATGATTCATTTTGATGCTGAATAACAGTTAGGATGAAATATTGATGCTAAGAGAAAATTTTGGTGCCTAAAATCAGGCTTTGATTATCTGCAGATTTTGTATATTCACATCCTGCTTTAAATAAAATACAACCAGCTTTATCAAGTTTATCCATTGTATCAATCAGTATGTTTTTTGCCTATAGATTTCAAAAAACCATGCCTCAGTCTGATTAAAACACTAAAGCACTATATTATATCACGTAACTGAAGTCTAAAGGGACTGCAAGGGGTTCAGTTAACAACCCAGTTTTTTTTTCACATCTCTGCTGTGTTAATTTCATCATCAGTTTCTTCTTAAGGCTCATTCTATTGTAACTGCAAAGTGACTGACAGTGATTTTGAAGCTATATATGTCCTTATTTTCACCAAGCAAGTGAGAGAATGAATCATTGACCAAGGTCACTATTAACAGTTTCTTTCTTTCAGTCCAGTTAGGCTAAAACCTACCCCAGACCAAAAAACAGCTTCCAAAGAGAGTATCTTCCAGTGTTTGCCTTATAGTAATTGCAGTCCATCTTTACAAGGTAGTTTCTCAAAATGTGGTTACATGACCAGCAGTGTCAGCATCCGGTGGGAGCCTGTTAGAAATGTCAGTTATTAGTCTCAGTGTGGCCCAGGAAATCAGAGACTCTGGGACAGTTTCCAGTCATCTGTGTTGTTTAAAACTGTCCATATAATTTTGGCACATGCTATGTTTGAGAACTACTGACCTCTTAGAGTAATAAAGAGCATTTACTTCTTTCTGACCAGGTGAGACATCCCTGGATGCACTGAAGGTAGTTAGTATAGCAAGGAATAAGGTCACAATGAATTCTTGGTAGACAATTAGTCTCACTATAATTTAAAATTAAAATAATCTAATCTACTCTTTTGCAAAGTTGTTTATGTAGTATGCCTCCCACATCATTTCTAATAAAACTCATACATAGCATGTTCCTTTTTTGTTAAATAATATGTGGTAGACAGTGCTGTTTACCCACCTACTATTTTCCCCTTCTTCCATATAAAATAACTCTGATTTGGAGTTTGTTGAACTTTTTCTTTTTTATACAATGTTTGAAGTTGTAGCAGTCATTTTACTATGATGAGTGAATACCAAAGAAAAATATGGAGAAATCAGCCCTGATTTCTTTGAGCCATAAAGCCGAAGCCAGTAGACTTCTAGTTAAAAGACCATAAACTTCATATTTAAGATAGTTTAGTTTTTTTATAGTTGCAAACAAATGCATCCCTAATAATTAACATAACAAAATTCTAGTAAATGAAGAAAATGCAGCATTACTGTTTCTAAATCCTTTATTTTCTAGACCTTACATTTTACCCATCTAAAAATATCAAGAACTTGGCATTAGTGTCTTACATGCTTTAGGCTTGTGTCTCCCTTCTCTACATCTTACTTGTTATCATTTGCAAATTATATAAGTTCTCTGAGCCATGATTTTCTCCTATTTAAAATTTGAATAACAATAATTTTACTTCTAAAGGGGTTAAATATGTTAATAGATATAAACTGCAAGCCTCATGCCTGATACATTATAAACTTTGAAAAATAGGGGCCACATACTTAAAGCTCAGTGAAAGTGATCCATATCTGAGTGTTAAGATTTCAGCCATATAGAAGTAAGGACATAGAAAACAAGAAGTCAGAATGAGCCTTATTTCATTGTATTATTTGCTTGGGTATTGTAGAACCCTTAGAAGCTCACCGTACTAAAATAAGACCTCCAAGAATTATGAATGTGCATTTTGTTTCTTATGTGTAGATAACACCTGAACTTTTAACTCTGTGTTTGAGGGAATCCAGCATTTAAATTCTCCAACATAATAGTTAAAACTCACCCTGTAGAATTGTATATTCTATAAAATTCAAACTGGATTCCTTTTTGACTTCTTGGGCTATTGTTTAGATTCTTAACCTTAGAACATAAGAATCACACCTGCTTAATTTGTGTTCTACAATATTCAAAGCAGTCATACATGCAAATAGGTATCAGTGATACATTCTGCTGATAGTTAAAACAGGTATCAAGGAACGGCTTTTTGTGTTTTCAGTCAGAGAGTTGTAGCTCTGGCTGAGTCAAAAATAGTTCCTTCTCTCCAAGGTCTAGAGTGGTTGACTGCACTGCTGCCTTGAACCCCACAAAGACCTAACAACATGGAGAACAGAGCAGGGCAAAATGTTTTGGCAATATGCCTCTTAAATATACATATTGTGATCCTCAACCCTTTTTTTTTTTTTTTTTTTTGTGGCACTGGGGATCAAACTCACAACCTCGTGCCTTCCTGACAGGCGCGTAAGCCGCTGGGCCAAACTCCCAGCCCTGGTTTTTTGAGGCAGGGTCGCACTGTGTAGCTCAGGCTGGCCTTGCATTCGCATTGTAGCCCAAGCCGGCCTCAAACTCACAATGCTCCTCCTACCTCAGCCTCCCAAGTGCTGGAATTAAAGGCGTGCAGGACCACGCCCAGCAGCTATGATCCTCAACCCTTAAATAGCCTGTTGATAGTTATATCTACTCTCAAGTAAATAACAAGTTTATTCTTTACTTTTCTGACAGAGGAAAACTTCTAAGACCCCATGGCAGATAAGGCCAGAACTTGCCAAGATATGTTTAGTAATATCAGTCTATTAAAATGATCAAATTGATGTTTGCCATTTTCAGAATTCTCTTGTAAGAAGTAATTGGTTTTCTTATCTTTGGGTTTATATATTCTAACTTTAAACACTTAAATTTAAATATCTATTTTATGTTTGAAAGGGTGCATGCATAATAAACTTTATAAGATTTTAGTATTACTTATAAGTTTCCTGACTTGTTTTATGCTTTATCTGCCCACCCTGACCCCCCAAATAAATATAGTATTTCTTTTTACATAATGCAAAAGCAGATTGCTTTGGAAAGAATAAAAAAGCTCTCAGCTTCAATTACCTTGTTCTGAATTTTTTTGGGATAATTCTGCATAGATACAAAAAAATTTTTTTTTGGCCCAAGATTATATCAAAAGCTGACTTACCAATAGCTCAATTTTTAAACAGTCATACCTTTGTACTACACTGCTTTGAAAAATCATAAAATTTGGTACTCAATGCATTTTATGTGAAAATTTTGTCCAGGTACTTATTACTCATTTGATATTCACATGTTAGTATCAATTGCCTTATTGCCTTATGACTAGCTATCCTTCGTTTGGTATTCCTTCTGCCTCCAGAAACCAATTAACAACAAGTACACAGGTGCTCTTGTGTTTTAGTCTTTTGAGGTGCTGGTGATGGGACCTAGGCAAGTGTGCTATCACTGAGCTACACCTCAGCCTAGATTTAGGTATGTCTTGAAGTGAAAGTCCAGATCTCACGGTCCTTAGATTTAGAAAAGTATACTTCCTCTTGCCGGTAAAGTTATATTTAAGATGAATTAGGTTTTCTTTGAAGGTTTCATTAAGAATTAGGAAGATCCTTCATTTTTATGGTCAGGCAGTCCTACCGAGGTGTTAATCCAGACCCCACCATTTTCATACTTCTTTAACTTTGTGCAAGTTACTTACGCATCTTTGACATGCAAGTGCTTCATCTATGTAATTACCTCCTAAAATTGATGTAAGAGTAAAATAAATTGACATATATGAAGTGTCCATACCAAGTATCTTCAATTAATGTTAGTTCCTTGATGGTTCATCAAAGTCTATATAGTCCAATATATAATATCAATTTGAATTTCTAAAGCCGGGTAACCCACTGATAAATCTAAGGTTATAAGGTTATGGTATTTCTTTAATGGAACATTTTGATTCCTGTTTTGTTCTTGTACATGTTGTACTTAAACTAGTTACTAAATTTACTGGTACTCCTTGCTTGACTTTGTTTAAACAGTAGTACTAGAGAAATATTAGAACACCCGTAATAGACTTTAATATAAACTTCTCTAAAACAGATCTTCTTAAATAAAATCTAGCTCACACTTAGAAAATATACATGCCTATATAATGAAACATGGAACTTCCTCCACCATTTAAGACACTCTAAGTCAATGGCCCTTCTTAAGACTTGGAGGACAGGTTTCACTGGGACAGACTGGCTGTGATCCTCTTCTACACTCTAGAGGAAATGTCAAGCCTGTTGTGCTTCGGTTTTCTTTCTCTGGCCTTACTTCTAATCTTTTCTTGCCACTTTGTACTTTCCTTTTTAGAGGCATGTAAAATTAGAAAAGAAAAAACTCTGGACTGTTCCAGCCTTTTCCTCCTAAGTTAAGCCCATTGAAAATTGAGCATTTGCTAATGCAGAAGACAGGGAAGTCATCTTAGATGAGGGACACATACCCCATCTGTGGGTCAAATAGACACTGGAATTTGCCCATCCAGGAAAACACACATAAAAGCCATATTCTAGCTTAGTGATCTGAGCAGGTCTCCTTTGGACAACTGAACCTGAGACACAGCGGAAAGAACTGACTTCTGGGTGAAACCAGAAAGAACTATTTCCAAAAGCACCACACTTACGGAACTAAAACATATTTAGACTAAGGGGGCTCTCCAACCTTTTATTTGTGTATAAGAAAATACTTTGATAATAAGTTGTAGACTTTAAAACCTTTAGTGTAAATTTATAAAGCACCAGGTAATGATCTTGCTCAGCTTTTAACTATCCCTTGTAGAACTTTGACAAATAGTGGTTACTCTGCCAGCTAGTTAAATGCTGTTAGAGCAGCTGCCACTCTTAAAGCAGAGGACAGGTTTCCCCAGCATCTCTTTGGTGAATCCCCGTTGAAGCCAGTGGCCAATGGAATGTTTACCAGACAGACAGCTGGGTTCCTTTCTGGAGACTGACCTCTGATTGTGTGGGCTAATAGAAACCAAGAGCAACTGAAGGGTCATGACCAGGATACCCAAAGGTTCCTCAGTAGAAACTGGCTCCCAACCACAGACAAATCTCCACTTATCTATTGTATTTATCTCTCTACTAGTAAACCAGAAACTCATCACTTAGACTATCCCTCCCTTCAGCGATTAGGCTAAGACAGCTTGCAACAACTGTTTAGATTTCACAGCAGCTTAGTAGGAGAATGATTTGCATTTATGCTTTACATATGAATTTCTAAAGAAGACTTAGATAAGAGAAAAACAATCCCTCTAATATCCAGGATAGTCAAAGTCAGTTTTCTTTTTGGAATGGGTAGTATGTTTGTCCACAGTTATTCCTTGACCTTCTAACTTTTAACTGCTCACTTTCATGGTCATTTCAGATATTTTTATTTCCTATAACTCCACCCCTGCAATTTAAACTTGCTCTTCTTTGCTCATTTCACTTGCCACTTCACTTGATGTCTCGTCACTTCACTCATCTCATTACACTCCTTCCTCTCTTCCTGCCTCAGCTCAGGTTTAAACGCATGGCCTCACACACACTAGGCAAGCACTGTGTCTCTGAGCTTTACTCCCAGCCCTTTTTTCATTGCCATTTATTTCACTAATGTCCTTAGTTACCCAGATTGTTCAGCCCTTTTTTCATTGCCATTTATTTCACTAATGTCCTTAGTTACCCAAATTCTTCAGTGCTTCATCATTTTAACCCTTTTCTTGCATTTATCCTCAATAAACTGACCCTTTCTCCCAATGTATTATTTACATAGAAAAACCAAAATGGTTGTGAGAAACTGAAAGTGACAAGAGTAAAATGTAACCCTTCTTATTGAACTCATTTTCTCTAGCTTCAAGTGGACATCAATACTTTCTATATTTCTTCTTTTCTTAAATGTTCAACACTTAACCTCCAAACAACCCCTACCCAATGATTCATTTGTAGCTTCTTTCACTAAGAACGTAGAATTTCCTCAATATTCCTGTAACCTGATCTTATTGCTTCTTGCATTTCTGTCTGCCTTGCAAGTCTGATTCTTATCCCTCTGCTTAGACACTGTCTCCTACTCAAAGAATTTGTTCTTGGAGTTACATCCATTTCTTCCTATATCATTAGTTTTCCCCTCTGTGTGGTATTATTTTTTAATTATATAAAATATTTAATTTATTGGTCTTTGGGGAAAATTTGATACATCATAACTATATTACAACTGAGCCATTAATCTTACAGCCTTGTTAAAATTAATTTGTTCAGTTTTGTGGTGTTGCTGAAGAATTAACTGCTTCTAGCTGGGCGTGGTGATGCACACCTTTAATCTCAGCACTCGGGAGGCTGAGGCAGGAGGATTGTTATGAGTTCGAGACCAGCCTGGGCTACAAAGTGAGTTCAAGACTGGCCTGAACTGCATAGTGAGACTCTGTCTCAAAAACTAGGGCCAGGGATTTAGCTCAGTCATGTAAGCACCTGCCTGGCAGGTGCGAGGTTGTGAGTTCGATCTCCAGTACCAAAAAAAAAAAAAAAAAAAAAAAAGAATTTATCTGCTTCTGCAGAAGTTTTAGGAGACTTTGAGAAGTGTGCAAGTAGGCCTCTTACATATCTGCAAACACTTTATGCTGTTCAACTTTTATTTAATCACTTACTATGTACATTTATGAACTTAACTAAACTAAGAGATTCCCAGACAGGTGGTTGGGTTTTAAAGAATGAATAGGAATTAGAAGATAGAGCCTAGTTGGAGGAAGTGGGTGACAGGGGTGTGACTGGGTACTATATCTAATCTCTTGCCCCTTCCTCTTGAGCTCTCCCCTTGTTCTTTTCTTCTTGGATACCATGAATCAAGTGGCCTTCCTTCACAGTGCCCTTCGGTTATGTTTCTACATTGGAGCCAGCAAACCATGAATCCTTGAACTAAATCCTTTGAAACCATGAACCAAGATAAGCTTCTTCTCCTTTAAGTTAATTCAGATAATTTGTCCCAGCATCAGAAAAACTGACCAATACACTTTAAATGTTCATCTTCTTAAGATTAGTGATAAGTGATTTTGTTTTGGTTTTTATCCTTCAAGTCTGTTTGTTTTTTAAAATCTGACCATGTGTAATAAATTTCTGAACTTCTTAGTTTGTTCTTAACCATCATTTTTGATACTTTGTGCAGGTGCTAAACTGCTATGTGACATCATTTGCTTCTATGCAGAATTACTGATAGCGTGTGAACACACTGAAATCTCTCCTCTGAAGAAGTAAGAAATTGAGACATCCCAAATGACTATACATTTTCCTCTGTTTTCTATTTCTTGCTCCCCTTTCAGCAAAACCATACAACACAGGCAGAGTAACAGTGTAGTTTCCAATTTCTTCAGCTTCTACTGTCTCTAAAATTCCTATTCTCCATTTTTCACCTCCTGCACTCTCCTAACTTCATTTATCTCCACCCTAACCTCATTTACTTACTGCATGTCTCTATACATGGTGGTCAGTGTCCATTCCTTTTGTTACTTAGCCTGTCATCTTTGATCTCTTCTTCCTTCTTGAAATACTCTTTGGAATTCTAGAGCACCCAATTCTAATTTTTCCCCTACTTTCACTATTTCCTCTCAATCTCCTTCATTTTCTCATTTTCTCCTTCCTGACTGCAAAATGTTGGAATGTCCCAGAACTCAGTCTTAGACTTCTTCTCTTCCCTACCTGCCTGATTTCCTTTTCAAAAATTCTTTCATGCAAAATCATTGGGTATTTAATGAACATCTCCGTTACGTAGAATGTCAATAATAAGAGGAAGAACATTAGAGTGGTAGGAGCAGAGCTAAACAAATATTCATCGCTTGAGAGACCAGGAAAATACAGAATTGCCGTATGTTGGGTATTGTCAGTAAAGACAAACATTAATGAATGTAAGAAAAGGAATGCAAGAAATTAAAGACTCAGTTGCTGGAGACAATTTAGAAGTTAAGAAATAGTTGACATTTTGTTAGACCTAAACAATGATTACACAGAGCTTGGGCTTAGAAAATTGGTAAGGAGATGATGAAAAAGCCAGGAAGAGACTTGTCATTAGAGTTCACAGTTTAAACTCTGTCCTCAGAGCCAAAGCATGTCACTAAATGATTATAAACAGGGATGACCAAGTGTCAGGAACCCATTGAGGATGTGCAGTAGAGAGGGGTCTGAAGAAGTGGCTAGTCTATAGAGAGATGGTAGTACAGTCAGGTAGGCCAGCTGATTATGGTCTGGCCTGAAATGAGTTTGGGCAGAGAAAATGTGGATCATAAGATTGTGACCATAGACTGTGAATTATTGGATAAGGAAGAAGTCAGTTGAGATTGAGAAGACTCAGTAGTACTCACATTTTTGGTTGGTCATCTGAGATGGAAAGCACAAACAGAAACAGGTTAGGGGAAAAATTAGTTTATCATTGGATACATTTAGTTTCAGATGCTTGTGTGGCATTAACATGATGAAATTCAATGATCAGGCAAATATATATGGTTAAACAAGAGGGTAGATATGTTAAGAAATTGAGAGAATTCTGTCTGAAAATTGCTGAGCAAGAACAATGGCCATATGTTCAGAACGAATGTGGTAAATGCAAGTTTGAGAGAATTGAAAATACCAGAGAAAGTTTGAAGCAGACATTGTGAAGAAACAGGATGAGCTAAGACTAGCTTGAGAGAATGTGCTGTAGGGTCGAAGGTACCACTGACTTTGACAAGTAAGTGAATTTGTACCAGGGGCAGTCATTGTGTTGGGTGTGTACTCTAAGCAGCCATTAGCTACCAAACGTATGGGTGCTGAGGACAACTTTGTTCAGCTTTGAAGTTTTGCTGCACAATGTTAACAGATGGATGGTGGTGCAAGGGAATTGAGGGGTTTGGTTTGATTTTAAGCATAGAGGATAGACTCTAAACTGAATGGGAGAGAAAATGAAGGAATAAGAAGGGCCCTGATAGGTGAAGAGGAAGTTAGGATAAAGGGATCACAACTTGTAAAGAGGTCTGATGGGATTGCTGTGTGAAGATATGGCTGAGGTCAGATAGTGAAGAACTACTAGCACTGTCAGGCACTGTTCATATCCCCGTTCCCGATACTACTGCATTGTCGCATAAATTAAAAGTCTTACCAAATATGAGGACTCCGTAATTTGTAGTAGAAATATCCTGCTGGTGTTCCTGCTTCTCCTGAAATGCTCTATATTTGTGTCCATAATCAAGAATAGAGAAAATAAATGCTATGCTTTATCAAAGATTGAAAATTGTCAAGGTGGTATGATGAATGATAGAATCCCCAATCCGACTTCTCATCTATCAAATGTTTATTCTTAGATCATAGGTTGCATACGGTTAGGTTGCACTTAGGAAGTGAGGCCAAGCAACTGTGGAGCAGTTCAGGTAGGAAAGCGTTGGTCTGGGAGTCAGACTGCCTACTTTCTGGACTCACTTCAGTGAAACTAACTGGCTCTTTTATGTTTATAAATCTAAGCTCTACTTTTGTGGCCCATTTTCTGAGTCTGGAATCACTTGTCTGACATTTTCCAAGTTAGTGTGTGTGTGTATGTATGTGTGTGTACACGTACATAGTAATGTAAGAAGGCTCCATGAGCGCAAGGGTTTTACTTTTTGCTTCTGTTTCCACAATCATTACATATTGATGAAAAGTAAAATTTGTACCTGCATTCTTACAAAATTGACTGAGAATCATGTTACCAATTTTAAGTTACTCAACATGTTAAGGTATAACATATACACATAGTTTTTTATTTGTTTGTTTTATTTTGTGTTTTGTCCCTGAGCATCAGGACTGCATATCATCCCTTATTTGTGCCCAGAATAGTTCTGTATAAAGTGTGTTTGTAGGTAAGACTATTTATGTTGATGGGTGACTTAACAAACACTTAAAACGAATTTTGAAACAGTCTAGTTATCCCTATGGATGTGATAAAGAACCTAAGCAAGGTGTCTCCCATAATTAATATACTTTAACTCTAGCAAACAGAAGCCTGCTGTATCCCCTGGTGCCACGGGAAAGATGTCTTTCACTAACATGGGGTTGTGCTTTGGGGAATGTTTGCCCATTCCCAGTGTGTAGCAAGCCTGTGCAGTCAAGAAACATGTCTTCAACATTTTTTTGTTAAAATTACTGTTTCCTCATTCCTTAACTTGAACTTACTGATGTTATGCAGTTCACACCAAAATGTTTGTACCAAATGGCTGGTAGACATACTATCAATAGGAAGAGAGCAGAGTACACTGACTGAGGGTCATCCAATGGAAGGAGAGCAAATCTTGGTGATCATTGTACAAATTATTTTCTCATCCCACCCAGGTGATCTCTAGTGAGCACAAGAATGACAAGACTAGAGGATTTTAAAGGCATATCTGACTCTTAACAAACATTGATTTTTAACAGATTTTATAAAAATGGCTAAAAATATTTCTTCAACAAAGTTGTATCAAACATCCACCATATGCTAGCATTGTTGTGGGCACTGATTTTACAGTAATGGAAAAACAACACAAGGAAAAATCCATGCTCTGTGGAGCTTCTATTGTAATTGGAGAGATAGCCGTAAATGTAAAGTACAGATTATGTCATATGGTAATAATACAAAGGAGAAATATAAATAGGTAAGAGATTTATAGAACATAAGGGAACCCAAGAGCTGCAGGTCTTAATTTGGTTATCAGAAGAGATCTCACTGAGCCTGATGGGACGCTCTCCAGACATTTGACATGCTCAAACCCAGTGACGCTGAAGCAAAGTGAGAAGGATGAAGTAGTAAATTAGGTCAAAGGGCACAACTAGATTTTTGAAAGCCACTGTAAAGGCATAGACTTACACCGGGCATGGTGGCACACGCCTTTAATCCCAGCACTCAGGCGGCTGAGGTAGGAGGAGCGTCGTGAGTTTGAGGCTGGCTTGGGCTACAACGTGAGCAAGGCCAGCCTGAACTACATAGTGCAACCCTACCTTGAAAAAAATAGGGCCCGGGAGTTTGGCTCAGTGGCTTAAGCATCTGCCTGACAGGCGTGAGGATGTGAGTTTGAAAATGTAGACTTACTCTGAAGTGATCAGCTGTTAGTGAAACTTGAGCAGAGACATGACATCATCTGACTGACCGTTTAAAAGAACCACTGTAGAATCAGTGATGAGACTGGACTGTAAGATGACAAGGGCAGAAGCAAGGAAATCAGTTAAGAAGCCATTTAAATAATCTTTTTCCACAAGAAGTACATTTCCTCTGGCAAATAGGCTTCAGAGGACAGACAGAGATTTTTGTGTTTCCAATACTACCAAAATCTCACCATTTATAGCACTGACAAGTATTTTAGGCCCTCAGATATTATTAAATGAAAAGTTGATTTTTTAAATTGACAATTAATCAAAGTAACTGGTGGTGGTGGTACGCCTAAAGTTGGTAAAAAGTGGTTGGATTGTGCGTATATTCTGAAGGTAAAACTCACAGAATGTGCTGATGGGATTAAATGTAGAGTATGAGAGAAAAGAAGATTCTGAGATTTTTTTTGGCCCCTGAGCAAATGGATAAATGTAGACTATAAGAGAAGAGAAGATTCCAACTATTTTGGCCTCAGAACAACTAGAAGATTAAGTTACTCTTTCCTAAGTTTAGTAAGTGAGAGGAGCAAGAATTTGATAGTGACTGTTGTCAGTATAAAGTGACTTTTTTACATACAAATACAGAAATTCTGATTCTAGGTAAAATGGAATGAGTACACTCCACCCTGCCTTTCTGATTGAATGAAGCTAAGCAACTTTATCAGAATAAATGAAATAACCCTCTGAGGACTGAGGGAAATAATGACATATATTGTGGAAAAGAAAAGAATCTGAAGTACCACCAAACTGGCAATGAGTTTACCTTTTCTCCCTACTCCAATATCCCCTTCCTGAAATGAATACAGTTGTTTTCTCTTTCATGTAGCACTTCTTTTTTTTTTCCATTTTAGCTTCTTTATTGGTGTATTGACTTCGAGGACACATTTTCCTCTGGATTCTATACAATATTCTTTCATTTGTAGTGCTGGTTTATATTTCTGTGATACTATTAAATATTTCCCTAATTTCTCCTTACATACTGCGTTCCTAGTGCTCTAGGAGAATAGGTACAGTCACAGAGAATTTATATTTCATCCTTTTTTCACTTACTTGATTTTGATATTAACCTTTCTAAAATTCTCTATTTACTCTGTGTTTGTGTGATTTTATAGCAATCAAGATTCGTGACTTAATTTGCCTCTGTATGTCATTTTTTTTTACTGATGTTTCTACAAGTACAGTTTTACACATACATTTGTATTGCAGTCCCAGAAGTTTTCCTTCACTGTAAATTTTTCCCTGGTTTGTACTCATTCCCTCCCTCAGCCCCCAATCCCTGGCTACTATTGACCTATTTAGTCTGTTCTGTAGTTTTACTTCTCCATAATATCATATAAATAGAATTCTGTTCCATGTAATGTTTAAATCTGGTTTCTTTCACTTAGCATAATACATTTACAATTCATCCATATTGTTTATATCAGTAGCTCATTGTTTCTTATTGCTGAGTAGTATTCCAACATTTGGATATGCCACATTTTGTATATTCCTTTGCCAGCTGAAGGACATTTGGGGCAAGGAGAGCTCTGTTAATTGTGGCAATTACTAATAAAAGGCTTATAAATAATCACATGTAGGTGTTTGTGTGAACATACTTCTCCTGGATAAATGTCAAGGAGACAGAGTACTAGGTTATTTGATAAATACATTTTTAACTTGATGAAAAAGAACCAAATGGTTTTCAATTGCTTTCCCAGATGACTGTACTATTTTGCATAACCATCCATAGAGGAATGAGAATATTGGTTACTTTGTATCCATGTCACCACTCTGTTCATTTTTAGAAGCTCTTCTAAGTCAGGCACAATTATACGTGTCTGTAGTCCTAGCTTCTTGTGTGACACTGAGATAGGAGGACTGCTTGAGCCCAGGAGTTTAAAGCCAGCATGGGCAACATAGCAAGACTGTTTCAAAAAGGAAAAAAAAAAGCCATTCCAATGTAGTGGGTAGTATCTTATTGTAATTTTAATTTGCATTTCTCTAATAGCCAATCATATTCAACACTTCTCATATTTATGTACTGTTCTTCTTCTGTGGTGAAGCATTGGTGTTTGACAATTATTCTGTTGGTTTTGGCAGAAATATTGCTTGCATAAGGAGGCTGGGCACAGGACACAAGTCCTTAGTCCTTAGTCCCAGCCATTCAAGAGACTGAGGCAGGCCCTTTGGGCTGGGGCGAAATAACTTAATAATTCACACGTTCTCCTATTATGTGAACAGCCAGGAAACTAAACATGGCATAAGTATGCAGACTATGGAAGACAGATTGCTAGACTGAAGCATGAAGGCCCTGAAAAATAAGCAGGACAGCGCTATAATCCTTGGGATGGGGGAGGACAAAATAACTAGGTGAAACTGGTGATCACTGGCTTTCTACCTAGAAGCACTTTCAAGGTCTCAGACCAGAATGGAGAAGCCCAGAATAGAATGCATTGGTCTTCCTGAGCAGAGAGACTGAAATTGAAAGCTAAAGAAAGTTTGCAGGACATCTTACTTTCAAAATAGTAAACCATGTAGAGAACCATCTCCAGAAATATGCAGTGGGGGTTTCCTGGGCCATACAGCAAGTCCCAGTCACTCCCCTTCTGCAAAAAAAATTCCTAGGAAAACATAAGTGACAAAATTAATGCATGTAAGAAAGTTTTCCTTTGAAAAAAATTACTAATAAGATATTATATAAGTTATATCATTTAAAGTAATATACATAGAAAACTATGCATTTGTAAGTTAAAAATTAAAAATAAATTATAAAAATAATTTTTAAAATGTACACATTTGAGTATGCTGGAAATGTCTAAAACAAAATGTTCTTTAACCCTACCCTGTGTTAAATGTGTCATAAAGATGTATAATAGTAACAGTTTGGATTTTTCACATGATAGACCCACAGATAAAACAAAACAGAATCTAAAACAGACTTTATACATGATAAAAGTAGAATTTCATTTCATTGGGAGAAACAGTGGTTTATTCAGTAATACAATTTAGAGAACTAGCTAAACTATGAAACTGTATCTCTACATTTACACCAAAATAAATTCCAGATGTATTGATGATATAAACAAAACTGGCTATTTTATATTCTTGAGTGGGGAATTCACAAATCTATAAAGAATAAAGAAAAATCATGGTAAATTTGACTTTATAATGAAATTTCTCTCTGGGAAAAAGTAGCTGAAAAGGGTTGGAAATTTTTAAGAGTCACTAAGATTTCCCAGATCCTGGTAGCTGTCAGACCCAAAACTGTATCCCCTTACATACTCTTAAAGTAGTAGTTCTAATAATTTTCTGGGCAGTGTTTCATGTCTACATCTTATACCCTAAACAACTGCTGTGAATATAACAATATGCAATGTGCTGATTATTGTTACTCTCCTATTGGTTTGTGAAATTGTTTTACTTTAATTTCTTTTCTTCTGTTTAAAATAAAAAAAAAATGTAGTAGTTCTTAACCTTGAACTTGTATCGGAATATCACAGAGGGCTTATTAAAGGACAGATTGTTAGGCTTTGTTCAGAATTTCTTTAGTACATATGTGATAAATGAAATTTAAGAACTTGCAGTTGAAACAGATTTCCAGGTGATACTGATGCTATTGTCTTGAGATCACATTTCGAAAACCATTACTGTACAGTATCCCTAACTCTGTGTATGTGTTTGTGTGTATGTGTGTTTTTTTAAATTTTTTTTCATTTAGAATCCCCAAGTTAAAGTGTTGAGGTGACATGCAGTTTTGCTTCTTCCTGAGATCTTCCTAACAAGAATAAAGACCTGTTCAAAGATAACCCATGCAGCCATCATGTGTAATAAAAAGAAAGGAATGTAAATGTCCTCAAAATACAAGGACTGGTTAAATCATGATCTACTTAATTGAAGACTATGGAGTCAAAAAATAAAGTATTTATAAATATGTTGATTTGGAATGATGCCCATTTTAACAATTATATTGTTAAATTTAAAAATGCACTTTATAGTATGCTCCCATTTGTATTTTTAAAAGGTGCATACAAGCATAAAAATGTCTCCAGTATGAAAAAACATTGGCTGCTCTTGGGAAAGTGAGTATGTTGGCAAGAAGCTATCTGATGAGAAGGAAAATTTCTTCTTACTGTATCTCCTGTTATACTTTAAAATTCTTTTTGTCACTTGCAATAAAAAAGAGCTCTAAATTAGCAAAACAGTAACCCCACATAGTTTTCATTTAGTTCATTTAATTTAATTTAATTTAAAAGAAGGAAATGAGAAAGATGGTCAGATGAGAGGTTGAGGTCAGGAAGCAATGCTTCAGACTCTGGGATCCTGGGTTTGGAGCACCTCAGCATCAGGACCCATAGTGGCTGGTAGCTGAGGTGGAAAGAAAATGTATGTGTATATGAAAATAGATTCACAGTATACTACATGGTGTTTCTGCTGCTTCATATTTGAGTAGGTTTATGAGCAGATTAATTTATGAACATATATACTATATCCTCAGTAAACTAAATATTACTGTTTTTGTTCTCTCAGTAAATCTAATACACAATCCTAGACTTCATAAGTCTTTCTGAAATTGGCTGACCAAAAGTGGCAATTAATTTTTCTTTGTAAGTTCTTAGTTCTTTATAGTTTCCTTAATGAGTTTCCCTGAAAGGAAACACTTTAAATTTTGTAGGGTCCTGTAGCTGTAATTACCTCTGTATTGTAATGAGGACACTCATAAAATAGCAGATTGTGCTTCATCAAAATAAGTCCTTCAGAAAGCTCCATTTTTTTCTACTCAGAAAAACTTAGTTACCACACAGATGACATGGCATTAGTAGATATTGTGCATTCAGAATCCTGTGACTCTCCATATTAATGTGATTTTCTTTATACATATGTGAATTAGATAGCCTTTTGGAAATGAACTTGTTATAATATTCATAAGTTACAGTATCATCATTTAACCAGTAGCCAGCTTTTAGATGAGATGGTACCCAAACTATGCCATGTTCTTCTGTTGATGCTTCTGCTTGATTGGAGGTTAGCAAAAAAAAAATCACTTTTGTTTCTCTGAAAAAATGTAAAACTTTTCCTCCAGGTGACTCTGAGGCATATATGCACCATAGACCACACAGAGCAATACTGCTTTTAGAATGTTGAGGCTTATTTGAAGATCAAATACAGTAGTTATTTTAGAAATCAAAGCAGTCATGTAAGTGCATGATATTTTCCATTATCAGAAATTGTATGTGATTATTTTAAAACGTGGAGTTGTAATCTTCCATGCATAACTGAACACGTTTTTCTTGGTTAGTATATATTTGTCCTTTAAAAAATACATACGCACGTATAATTGATTGTGAAGTTTGGACCATAAACTGTAGCTGTCCATTAAGGATAAAATGGAGCTGTCTACTTCTCTTAATTCGTTTGTTTCCATTTAGCTCCTACTAGTAGAGAAAAATAATTTATGATAATTAGAGTTATACTTCTAAATTTCTGATCAGTCCCATACTTGGCTTTGAAATGTATTTAATAATGGTTTAAATTGTTTTTACCTTCCCAATTATATTCTGCTAATATTTCCACAAATCTGCATTCCCTGAATGCAAATTCTTTGGGGGGCTTGCCAGGGGACACAGAAAATGCAGAGATTATAGGAAGCCAGACTAACAGGATTTTTATTGAATTAAAATTTTACTTTGGATATTTTCCATATTAATGATTGAGAGTTGTCACCATAACATCCACAGTACCCGCTGTGCACCTGAAGTTCAGGAACTATTAGTTAAATAAAGATTCTCATTGTTTTTCATACCAGTCTTACTTACTATGGTCATATCCACACTGGTTGGTATGAGCTAGAAGTCAGGAAAAATGTTCACTTCACCCTACCCCAGCCTTTTCACTCCCAGCTCAGTAAATATGATTATTACCAAAGCATAGGCATTTTCCCAATGTGGCACAGATTTACAGACTGTTCAGCCAGCTGACCCACTAAGATCAGCTCCTCACAGACAAGGATTTAACACAGGAACCCTTTAGAAGGAAAGATATGCTATTTTTTTTAAATGTAGGGAGGATATGTATTCCTGTTAGTAGAATGTAACTTTCCGTGGTAACATGAACAATAATATACGTAATGCTTTCTCAACATAAGATCCCTGGATCAAACTCCCAAATTAGTTTGCATGTGAATAGGTGTGATAGGTGTATGGATGCGTGTGTGAGTGTGTGTGTGTGCGTGTGTGTGTGTGTGTTTCTCTCAGGGTAAAGGGTTTATAAACTTGATTGCTCGTCAAACTTGTCTTCATTTAGAGTTCATAACTCAGGAAATGTAATTTTGTGAGTTTCAAACTGTAGCTAATTCCAAGATGGGCACAGGAATAGACTGAGAAGCCAGGGGTCTATGTTGAAATGCTAAATGTATAGAAGGACTGTAACAGCGGCATATGTTTTAGTAGAACTCGCAGTCACACCCAGGAACCTAGATCACAACTTGTACAGCAAAGTAGCCCATAATAGTCAGCACTTACCAAGTGAATGCTTCTGTATTTTTGCTTCCACTCTCAACTCACTTCTAACAAAAGGCCACCCAAAGCAACTGTATCATGTTTCCCAGGTCATTCATGTGTGATCTCCACTTCTAGCCAGTCCTCATGCCTGCAATCTCTAAATCAGGTATGGTTAAACCTTAACCTTTTTTTCACTATAAAGGTTTTTCACTCTCCTACTTTTAATTTTCTGACAGACGCAAATGTTGAAAATTGACTCCCTTGCTATAGCAAGTTCTGAAGAAATAGCTTCTACTTACTTTCATTTGAGCTGTATTCAGTTACTTCTACTGCATATTAAAATTTGAGCTATTCTAGGAAAACTTACACCAGGACATCATAGGACTGGAAGTAAACCATTCCAGACCTATCTCTTAAAGCTTAGCTTTTTACTTTTCTAGAAATAACTGCACCATATTTATCTTCTGGGAATTAATGTTTTATGAGGTCCCACCAAAATCTCCTATATTGGAAAATTCTGGGGATGGGCCCTACCAGTCACTAATTTAGCAAGCCCTGCAGGCAAATCTGACACTTGCTAAAGTTTGAGACTTTACTGTACCCAAATGAGTCATTCATTCATTGAAGCCTTTTTTTCTTCTGAACTAACATTTTACATGAAGTACATGGTGGATTTTAGAAGCTGAGGTAGTTGGAGCTGAAATATGAGCAGGTATCAGGATGTGTCACCTAGTGTAGTCCCTCTTAAACTTTAATGTTTCTGAATATCACCTGAAAGTCTTGTTAAAACGAAGATCTTGATCCAGTTGGACTGTATTGGGAGTTGAGAGTCTGCATGTCTAGCATATTCCTAACTGGTAGTGCTGGTCCCAGAATTATACTGTGAATGTAATGAGATAGAGCTGAAGAGTATCTGAGGTATGAACACCTGGGAGACAGTGCTCAGGAAATGAAGGGAAACACTGCAGGCAGACTTAGGAAGACTTACACAATTCCTGCATAAATCAAATCATTTACTACTTAGACTTTCAGCTCACCTTTCCCCACAGAGATAAGAGAAACCCAGGAAAAAGTTTGGTGAGCACTAGGAAGCCTGTGGAAGATCAAGAATATAAACTCATTATCAAGATAACCCCTAGTCCCCAACTCGCTGGGCCCGCGCGGTGCCAGCTCACATCAAGAGAGAACTGATCCGCCTTCCAGGGTTAGGCGCTGCGCGACCCCAGAGGAGAACCAGAATGGGCCCAACCGGGCCCCAACTTGCTGGGCCTGCGTGGTGCCAGCTCACATCAAGAGAGAACTGATCCGCCTTCCGGGGTTGGGCGCTGCGCGACCCCAGAGGAGAACCAGAATGGGCCCAACCGGGCCCCAACTCGCTGGGCCCACGCAGCATGGGCGCGCGGGCTTGGAATCAAGGACATCATCCATATATATCCCCCCCCCCATAAGCAACCTGCTGGCTCTGAGGTCTGGCTAAATTGATGGCAACTAAGGTACTTAAAGCAACTAAACGCTAGTGTTTTTTCATAGATTTTGCAGGCTTCTGATTGGCACCCTGAATGTCTCTTTGCATGATGACAGTAGGCAATATTGCAAATACGGGGGACTCTCTTCTGTCTTGTCTTCGAGGACCAATATGGTTCTCACCATTTTGCTTTACTCTGATCGTTACTATTTTTCTCTTTTTTTCCTTTATTTTATATTCTGTTTTTATTGATTTTGTTTTGTTTTGTTTTTGGTTCAATTCTACTACACCTGTTGGAATGGTCAGCTAATCTGAAGATAGCAAGTATGTTATAGTAGCTATTGTACTCACATTATCGATCTTCAAAGTTCTGTACCAGTCCTACTGCTTTGTTTTGATTGACTTTATTCTGTTATGTTCTGTTGTATTTTACTATCTTTAAAATAAAAAAAAATTTAAAAAAAAGATAATCCCTAGTCAAGAAGAGCTAACCTGGGGAATAAAATTCATACTAATTTAACAAACATATTAACACCCTATTCTTCGCCTCATGCCAGAACATAACAAGGAGTTTATAATCTGCTGAAGAAGGAAGAGTAACCAAAACAAATTATCAGCTACTAACCCTTCAGATGAAATGTATTTATCAGTACCTTTACTTCTGGAAAATGCAATTGGAAAGAAATGACACAAATAGGTGTGGAGCTTCCAAGTATCAAGCCTGGGCAAAGCAATGTCTTACCACTGGGTAACCAGACAAGATCAAGCACTATGTGGAACAGGAAAGTAGAGGGGGAAAAAGGACTAATAGAAAGTTAGCCATAGATACAGGTTAGAGATAAGATGTCAAAGAAAATCAGCTATCCTTGCTGCCCTTTAGTAATAGGTTCCATCTGACTCTTTTGGTGACATGATCAGTTTGTAGATTTTGACCACCTCTTTCAATAGCAAGAATTCAGTTACTCCTGTCATTGTTAGAGTTATTGTTTACTGTTTATGGAAACATGGCAGTGGTCCCACATTCACCCCTAAATGAATTCTGATATTTCCCAGCTTAGTATTATATCTCATGTCAATTCTACCAATACTGTATAGACATGTTAGATTTATGGAAAGGAAGCTGAAGTGTTACTCATTGTGGTTAAGATTCTAATAGTATTTGAAATATCCTATGGAAAGTTCAGAAAAATAAAGTCACTCACATTTTATTCTTTTTTAAAGTCATTTTCAGATTAAGGTGTATAGGAACAATTATTTTCAGCAGTTCTCTGTATACTGCTTTAGAAAATTTATTTGATCATGCTGCAATTCCCTTTAACTGAAAGTAAAATGACAGCGGTCTATATACAGACTCTCTAAAAGTAAAAATTGTAATATGAATAAAAGTGTTGACAAACCCTAAAATTAATTTTCTGAGTATAAGCACCAATTGCATTTTAATTCTTTATATAGTTCCTCATCAGCAGTAGTAGTGGCATCTACCTAATTGTCTTCAGAAGATGCCCAGTATCTCACATGTAGTAGAGACTGAATAAGTAATAGGGTAGAGAAGTTCCTTCTCAGCAGTCCCGATAGTCCTCTTTAGTCAGGACTAACTGCGTTCGAATTGTAGTGGATAAGAGAATTCTCAGATGGCACATTGTTAATACAGCTATATTGGATGATTATCATCTTCCATTAACTTTATTATAATTTATTGTTAAATCATACATGCTAAAATTTAAATCTTTGAAATACTAGTAAGAACACACATGCTTCTACAAAGAGGGGTGTGTGTTAGAGAATGTTCAAGAATTATACAGCCTTAAATCATATTGTAATCATTATGTTCATCATTTTCATAAGCTTCTTCTATTGCTAAAATAAAGTGTGTGTGTGTATATATATATATATATGTATGGTTATACTTTCCATCCTATTTTTGCAAAGGGCATATTACATTTGTTTTGACAAAACAGCTTCAAATTCTTTCCAGTGAGCCTAAATTACAGCAGGAATGGGTAATAATTATTATAAGCTTATTCTTGGAATAAGAAAGCATCTCAATAAGGGACTGTGAACTGCCCTCTGAAAGGAACAGAGAATTCTCCCCAAAATCAAACATATTTTCAGCTGTTTACATGTGCTGTGAGGGATTAGATTCCTGCAAAGACAAATTCAAGCCTGCTTCAACTCATGGATTACGAAGTAAATTTGAATTCTTTAAACACAATCACTTATTTATAGTTTATTCTTATTTTTGAAGCAGTTCATTGGGCTTGAAGGGTTCCAATCTTTCTATAAGGCATATTGGTGGTGGTGGTGGTGGTAGTGGTTGTTTGAGACACGGATTTACTACATAACCCTCAGCCTGGGCTCCGACTCATGACAATTCTTTTGCCTCAGCCTCCACAGCACTGTGATTTGACTAGATTTAAAATTTTACTAAACAGGTTAAGCATCTTCCAGTAATATATTTTGCAGAGATAAGAAGTATGAAATTGAAGGAAAGGTATTTATTTTGCCTTCCATCTTTTCTTTGACTGTGCTCCCTGAAGATATTAGAATTGTGACCCTAATTACACTAACTATAATATTTGGTTCTGGTTTTAAGATCACTTTGACAGAACTGATGTAAAGTAATATTCAGGATAAATTGTTTTCAGAAGAAGAAGTACCAAAAAAAAGTGCTAAACGAAAGAAGATGACAACCACAGGGAAACATTTTTGGCTTTCTTTTGTTTTTTCTTCCAATTAACAGATTCTGGACTCTGAGTTTATTCCATATCAGGCATGGATTATTTAAGAATTACTAGCTTTGAAAAGTACAAGTGAACAGAAAGCATAACCCAAAATTAATATCACTGAACAAAATGTAACATTTCTTTTGTGTTCCAAAATGCTTACCCAGCACTATCATTTTGTGATCACAAGTTAGTTAAAATGTCCTTGTGTAGGGCCGGGAGTTTGGGTCAGTGGCTTAAGCGCCTGCCCTGGTGCCGCAAAAAAATAAATAAATAAATAAAGAATAAATAAATAAAATGTCCTTGTGATGTTTGTTAAATTAAATTGAATAAGGCTTTTTTACATTATTTGTTTTTGTAAGTTTGTTGTATTCATATCTCACTAAAAGGTCATTTAAAAAAAGAAAAAGAAAATGAAGATCTAGGATTTAAATTTTCTTCTCCTTATGTAACCCACTACAACCATGTTGAGTTGACAGTATTTATTTAAACCCAAGTTGATCATTTTCTTATTGGTAAAGTGAATTTTTCTTGGTATTTCTGTGGATCATTCACTGAATATTAGCACCATTAATACTTACTGATCCCCTTGTAACAGCAGCTTAATCATACAGAAATTTAAAATTGAGAATAATGGCAGAAGTACAAATATGGAAGCTGTCCTGCCTTTTAGTGGTTTATAGTTAAATTTAACACTTTAGATAGTTTCTTCCATTTCAATTTTAATTACTAGGTAGGTCTGGTAAAATATGAATTATTGCGCTATCATCAGAGCTAAAATATACGAGCATTGCAGTCTGCAGTGCAACATACATAAAGCAAGATTAATAATATCAAGCAATTAAATGGAAGCTATCTTTTAAGAGTAAAAGAAAGGTTTAATGTTACCCTTAAGTGTAACTTAAACTCTCACTAAACATTTTTAACTGTAATAAAAGTATATTAATTGTAAGAGTGACTTCTTTATAAACATCATTTCCTAGAGGAAGTTTTTCTAAGAATACAAAAGCTTACTGAAATAATTTCTACTTGTGACTCATTCTATAAAGGATTAAGTTTTTTCTGAGCTTTTGAGATCTGTGATGAAAGCCCCAAACAGCCCAAGATATTTTGTGTGTTGTAATGTATGTATACATAAACCTAATTTTAGTACAACTTTCTAGTGAAAAGGTCATTGTTGGCTCCATAGCATTCTACTAATTATGTGGTTCTTCTTAAATATTTTAGTTTGGCCTTAATTTTTCTATAATTAAATAGAAGAAAGTATATTTTACTTTAATATCCTTTCATATACAAATTATTAACTGTCTTACATAAAAGTAACATGCTAGTTACCTATAATAATTTTTCTTCTGTATTACTGGGTTCTCCCCCATTTTCCAAATTTTGTTTGTTCCATCATCAGCAAAACCAATGCCTGTACTTTCAGTTTAGCTAAACCTTTGCTTCTCAGTAGCATGATAGGTGGATTTAGAATGAATTTAACAAGAACTTGGTAAGCAACACAGAAAATTTAGTCAAGTATATCGAGGTCATCACAAAGAACTTTCTAGGTTCCCCCCTCCACCTTCTCCTACCCCTTCAAACATAGTATTTGGTCCTCACCCTGGAATTATTTACCAATGTATTTGGCAAGGTAAAACTTTTAAGAGTGAAAAAATGTAAAACATTTCTAAAGTAGTGTGTTGTGGATTATGCATTAAATATAAAATACTTAAGACTTGCATTTTGTGCAGTTTTGAATATATTGCATATGTGAACATTTTGACAGAAAAAATCAGAACTATTTTATTTAGTATAAATTACTAGAATTTACAGTTAGCCCTCCCAACATAACTGTGGTGCAGACTGATGCAGGCATATATCTGTGGGGTCGTTTTGGAAGCTAAACTAATACAACCCTAATCAGCAGGAAGGTTGTAAGAGGTTTGAGGAATAACTAGGCATTTTGCTATGGAAATAATATGTATAGAAATTATTTCTAAAAAAATTAATTAGTTGGTTTCCTTTTTGCTCTTGAAGCAATATCTGTGATGAAACTACAGATATGATTTCTTGTAACAAAAATGAGAACTTGTGCTATAAGGAAGGCTGGGAAAGATAGTGTGGTGTTCTCATTTGTGGTTGTATATTAACCTTCTTTCATTTTATTCACAGGTGGAATGTTCTTCCAGTTGTGTTAGATGAATGACTATGATAACCACATTCTAAATGTTTTAATCATTTAAGAATGCAGAGATGAAGCTAGAGATATATGTGTGTGTATAGATTATATATTTTATATTGTGTACAGAGTCCATAAAGCATGCATATACACTTCAGGAAAAAAACTTGTGTAAATAGTTTAATAATAAATTTATTGAGAAATTCGTGTACAAGAAGGCTATTGACTTTTGAGTGTTGACTTTGTAACCAGTTATGTTACTGAATTTGCTTATTAAATCTAGAAGTCTTTTGGTGGAGTTTTTGGGGTCTTCTAAGTAGAGTATCATGTCATCTGCAAATAACGATAGTTTAACTTCTTTCTTTTCTAGCTTTATTCCTTTTATTTCTCTCTCTTGTCTATTTGCTCCTGCTAAAGTTGCCAGGACTAAGCTGAGTAAGAGTAGAGACAGTGGACATCCTTGTCTTGTTCCTGATGTTAGAGAAAAAGCTTTTAGTTTTTGTCCGTTTAGTATGATGTCAACTCTTGGTTTGTCATAGATGGCTTTTATCAGATTGAGAGAAAGACCATCTATTCCAATTTTCCATAGGGTTTTTATCATGAATGGGTGCTGGACTTTGTCAAAAGCTTTTTCTGCATCTATTGAGATGATCATATGATTTTTGTCCTTGGCTTTGTTAATATGGTGTATCACAGTTATGGATTTACATATGTTGAACCATCCCTGCATCCCTGGGATGAATCCCACTTGATCATGGTGTATAATCTTTTTGTCAATTTGCTGCAGTATGTTTGCCAGTTTCTTATTGAGAATTTTTGCATCGATGTTCATTAGAGAGATTGGTCTGTAATTCTCTTTCTTAGTTAGGTCCTTCTCTGATTTTGGAATCAGAGTAATGTTTGCTTCCAGAAATGAATTTGGGAGTATTGTACCTCTTTAGATTTCGTTAAAGAGTTTGAGAAGTAGTGGTGTTAGGTCTTCACTAAATGTCTTGTAGAAAACAGCAGTGAATCCATCAGGGCCTGGGCTTTTCTTTCTTGATGGGTTTTTAATTACATCTTTGATTTCATTTATTGATACTGGGTTATTTAGGATTTTTATATCTTGATCCAGCTTTGGTAATTCATATGTATCTAGAAATCAGCCCATTTCTTATGTGTTTTCCATCATATTAGAATACAAGTTTTCAAAGTAGATATAGATGATTTTCTGGATTTCTGCAGGGTCTGTTGTGATTTTGCCCTTTTCATTCTTAATTGCATGGATTCAAGTCTTTCCTTTTCTTGAGAAGATTGGTAAAGGGCTTGTCAATTTTATTTAATCTTTCAAAGAATCAACTCTTTGATTCATTGATTCTTTGTATTTTTTTTTTAGTCTCCAGTGTATTAATTTCTGCTGTGATTTTTATAATTTCCTCCCTTGTATGAGGTTTTGATGTAGCCTGCTCTTCTTTTTCTAGAAGTTTGAGGTTCAATAATAAGTTGTTTATATGAGCTTGCTCTGTTTTCCTGATATGGGTATTTACTGCTGTAAACTTACCTCTTAAGACTGCTTTCATTGTGTCCCACAAGTTCTGGTATGCTGTATTGTCATTATCATTCAACTGTAAAAACTGTCTAATTTCTTCTTTAATTTTTTTTGTGACCAGTTGGTTGTTCAGTAGGGTGCTATTTAATTTCCATGTATTGATGAAGTTCTCGTGGTTTCCTTTGGCATGGATTTCCAATTTCATTGCACCGTGGTCTGATAGTATGCATGGGATAATTTCAGTTTCTTTACATTTACTTAAGCATGTTCTATGAGCCAGTGTATAGTCTATTTTGGAGAATGTTCCATGTGCAGCTGAGAAGAATGTGTATTCTGATGTTGTGTGGTGGAACCCTGTAGACATCTACTACATCCATTTGCTCAAAAGTTTGATTTAGTCCTCATATTTCATTAATGATTTTTTTGTCTAGTTGATCTGTCTTTTTGTGACAGTGGGGTATTGAGGTCTCCCAATACTGTTGTATTAGGGCTTATTTGATTTTTCATGTCCATTAGTAATTGTTTTATATAGCTGGATACACTGGTATTTGTTGCATATATACTATGATTGTTATCTCTTCCTCTTGGATTGTTCCCTTTATGAGGATGTAGTGACCTTCATTATCTCTCTTAATCAGTCTTAGCTTGAAATTCACTTTGTCTGCAAATAGAATAGCTACTCCCGCCTTTTTCTGAATTCCTATTGCATGGAGTATTGTTTTCCATCCTTTGACTTTCAGTCTATGAATTTCTTTTTAATTAAATGTGTTTCTTGTATGCAGCATATTGTTGGACCTTCCTTCTTGATCCATTCTGCCAGTCTGTGTCTTTAGACTGGTGAATTGAGACCATTAACATTGATGGTTAAAACTGATATGTATTGACTTATCCTTGTCATGTTATTTTCCTGTTGTCCCCCCTCCTTTTTTCCTTCCCTATAACTGTTTACCTCTCCTAGTGGATTCCTTCTGTTAGGGTTCATGGAGCTGTAGTCCTTATTATCTGTTTCTAGAATGTTCTTCAGAACATTTTGGAGTGCTGGTTTAGTGGTCATAAATTTCCTCAGTTATTCTTTGTCATGGAAGTATCTTATTTCTTCATCACTTTTAAACGATAGTTTTGTGGGATACATCAATCTGGGTTGAACGTTGTTTTCCTTTAGAACTTGGAGTACTTTACTCCAAGGTTTCCTTGACTTGAGACTTTGTGCTGAGAAGTCAGCTGTGATTCTGATGGGCTCTCCTTTGTAGGTGATTTGTTTCGTTTCCCTAACAGCTTTTAAGATTGTATTCTTCTGTTGAATTTCTGGAATCTTGACTATGATATGCCTGGCTGTAGATTTTTTTTTTTTGATCATTGCTAATTGAAGTTCTATATGCCATACTTATTTGTCAAATTCTATTTTCTGTCACGATGTCTGTGAACATGTTTTTAATGTCATTTGTGGTATCTCCTGCTTGTTCATTGACTCCAGTTAATCTTAAGTTATTCTTTGTCTCATCCAGTAGCTTCTGGATTGATTTCTCACGGTCCCTTGCTAGTTTCAGAAATCTTTCCTTTCCTGGTTGCTAACTGCAAGCCTGTCTTCAGTATCAGAGATCCTGTCCTCATATTGGCCTAATCTGCGTTGAATATTTTCAGTGGAGTTTTTATTCTCCTGGATTTCTGTTTGAATCAGCTTTATGGATTCCATTTGTTTCCTATGATGCACTTCCATAATTTGCTTAAGCTCATCTATTTTTTGGTCTGTGTCTGCACTGCATCGCTAAGTATGGTGTGTAGTTTGGTAATCTCTGTAGTTATTTGGAAGGTTATTTCTGATTTCATTTTTTTCCAGAGCCTTATTCAATTGCTTTGTTGTTACCACTTCAGAGAGACCTGGAGGGGGGCTTTTGGTTTGTCCCACTTCATTGCCTCCTGGGTTTGCCTTTGGTGAATTGGATGTCTGGGGTTGCATCTTGTTTAAGTGTCTTCTCATTTCTTTTCTTTTTCATTTTAATTCCTGAGGATGCTTGTAAGTTGCCTATGGTGGGTTGCTTTATTGGTGATATTTAGGGCCCTTAAGTGATAATTCCTTCTCTGTGGTATCTTCCAGGGTTAGCTAGTTTTTGGGTTTTGAGTCTGTTGGAAGATCTTTCTCTTTAGTTTGTTGGAGATGAGTTGTTGCTTGTTTGGCCCAGTCCCTGGTTCTTTGGAACTGTGCCACAATATTTTCCAACTACCGTAGCCTTCTTCTTCATTGGTGTTTTTCTTTTTACTCTCTCTGTGGGCTTCAATTCGCACTTCAGATTCTTCCTGGGTCCAGGGGACCCACTTCCTTCCTTCTTGTCTTCCTCCCAATGCTATATTCCAGTGTCTGGATGGTGTCTCTCAAAGAGGCTGTTTTCTCTGCTGCTTACTGCTCTGCCATCTTCCCAGAAGTCCTGAGCAATCATGAAATTAATACAAGTAACCTTTAGTCTCTGCAATTACAAGAAGTGCTCAGTGTGGTGGCCATTAGCTTCCAGACATTTATTAGTACAGTGAATTGCTGCTTGGGTAATCTCAGTCATTGAGATTGCTGCACATGGATAAGAGCTGGTAGTGTAGTGGGTTTTCTGTGAAATATGATATCCTCTAGGATCACCAATATCTGAGTAACACCTTCTGCTGAAAAAAAATCTTACTTTTCCTGGAGTATGTATACATTTTTTTTTTAGCAGACTCTAGATGTTCCTTTGCATGGTACTTATGGTTTAATCCACATAGATTTTTAGTTTTGTCCATCTCTGGTTCACATGATATTTTTTGCAAGACTGATTAATTCTCTGTAATTAAAAATAGTTGCCTATTTAATTTAGAAATACTTTTGCTCTTCTTAGAATAGTAAAGATTAGTCTTTGTAACTTGAAAAAAATAAAAGTGTATGGAGAAGTAATTTTTTCCTAAGTCATACAAATATAGGCATATTAGACAAAAAATATATAATTTTTTTTGCCAGTCACCGCTCATTTTAGCAATGGAATATGAAAGGATTTAGCAGTGAATTCCAAAATTAGATAAAAATTGTACAAGTTACTATAACATTTTTAAAAGATAAACCTTACCTAAGCATATTAGGTTCTTCCTGAAAAACTTAGTAATGGATGTGATTGAAAATATAATCTAATACTGTTGCTTAATTTGATTATATGAACAAAAAATTCAAGTGTTTGATCAAATGACTTCTATTACATTGTGTTACACATATGTGATTATACACTATTTTATCACAGCTTTGTTTCTTCCTCAAATATACTCTCAGAGCAAAGTATTCTATTGTTCTTTTCTCCTATATTTTTTTTCATTTTAACCCCACAGATGGTTATATTTGATAACAAATTTTACAAAGAGGTAATATCTCTTCAGAGATTTTTAAAGAAGTTCTTGTATTCTGTATTTTTTAATACTAGGAATTTAGGAGTTTTATTTGTTTATTTATTTATTTATTTATTTATTTATTTTTGACGGTACCGGGAATCAAACTCACAACCTTGCGCGTGCCAGGCAGGCACTCAAGCCACTGAGCCAAACTCCTGGCCCTATTTTTTTCAAGGCAGGGTCACACTCTGTAGTTCCGGCTGGCCTTGCTCACATCGTAACCCAAGCTGGCCTCGAACTCACAACACTCCACCTATCTCAACCTCTCCAGTGCTGAGATTAAAGGCGTGCACCACCACGCCCAGCTTAGAAGTTTTAATTATTTACTATGTGCTACAATCATACAGAGTTCTAGAATGAGTTCCTAAAAAGAGGCTTATGTAAGAAAATTGTATCCATATCATATAAAATTAGAAGTGGACACAACAAATCAAACCAAATTATTTTGTTTTAAACACTAGACATAACTTGCTTAGTAAGCATTTATCAAAATTCTAGAGTGTCATTTTTTTGTGTACTGTTACATACAAATGTTATTTATTAGTATTATTATTAGTAGTAGTAGTAGTATTGTTTATATCTGTTCTGTGGCATATTTATTTTCCTTACCATAAAATTAATGTGAAAAGTACCTCCAGAAAGATACCTTGCTGGTGGGATATATTTATCTCAAGCTGTCTTAGTTACTTTTCTCATTGCTGAAACAAAATCCCCAACACCCACAAGTTAAAGGAGGAAAGATTTATTTAGCTCACAGTTTGTAGAGGTTTGATAATCAGCTGGCTCCAAGGCCGAGTAGCAAGACAAATGGACATAGCAGAGGAAAAACAGTTTATGGTGGGCAGAAGGTAACAAAGCAACAAAGGAGCAATGTAGCTCTTTCTCTTATATCTTATCCAAGCTACCTGCTTTTAGGTCAGGTAGCACTCATACCCTTAATCCTCGTGCCCTTGATTCACCTTGAATCTATCCCAGCATCACACTCTAGATCCAACTACCTCTGAAAAGGCGCCATCTATTACTGCGTGAGACTTTGAGGGGACATGTATACACAAGCTGTAACATTCCACCACTGATCCCCAAAGACTTGTATACATTCTTTCATGCCAAAGGCATTTAGTACATCTCTAAGAGGTGCCAAAGTCCTAACAGTTTTGGCATTTCTGAGAAGTTCAAATCCAAAGTGTCCTCTGAGATTTAAGGCAAACTTTTAGCTGCAAGCTCCTGTACAAGTGAAAAGAAAGTTAAACACTTACAGCATTCAATGGCACAAGATAGATATTTCCATTCCAGTAGTTACAAACAGTGGGGATAGCAAGGAATGGGAAGAAGTGAGACTGAAATCCAGCATAGCAAGTATTAAATCCCACAGTTCCATTTCTAGCATCCCCAGTAATCTGGCAAGTTGTGAACTCCAAAGATGTGGCTTTGCCTCTAAGGAACTTGGTTGTGCTTCCATGGCTTCTTTGTTTGGCTGGATTAGCTCACTCCTTGAAGATTTCGTTAGACAATCCACGTCCCTGGCTTGTCCAAACTTCTAGGGTCTCCACTGCACCTTTGACTTCATGTTCACAACTTCATACACTGCCCTCTCTGAGGCACACTGCCTGCCTCCCAGGCCTTTTTCCAAAATCTGAGTGGAAGCTTTCCTGAATCCCACAACTGTTACATTTTGCATCTGCCTAAAACCGGTGACACATGGATAGCACCAAGTTCTACTGCCACCTGGAGAAGTCTCCAAGCTTCCTTCTTTCTTGGCTCTGACGTTCAAGTGCCTATGAACCTAATCCCAAGGAACAACTTCCCTAGGCTGCCACCATTCTGGAACATGGTGCTCTGGGGCTCATTTCTCAAAGCAAAGTCTTTCACTTATGATTTTCAAGTTGCAAAGGGTAGAGTCCTACTGCTTCTTGTGATTCCCTCAGGCCATCATTTCTTTTTTTTTTTATTTTAAAGAGAATAAAACCACACAAAATAAAATGGAATAAAGCCAATCAAAACAGAACAATGAAAGCAATACAGAACTTCAAAACAAGATAATAGAAAATCAACAATGGCTATCGTGTGCCTCTTATAATCTTCAAAATAGCTGCCCATACCATCAGACATAATAAAATCAAAACAAAACATAATAAAATCAATCAAAACAAAATAATGGAAGTGTTATATAGGACTTCAAAACAAGATAATAAGGAATCAACAATGGCTATCATAATATATCTTGTTATCTTTGAAATAGCTGCCCATAGAAACATAAATCAAGCAAAACAAGACAGAATAAAAACAAACCAAACAGAATAATCAAAATGATACAGGATTTCCAAGCCAGATATTAGGAAATTAACAATAGCTACCACTGTCCCTTCTTAGTCATTTCTTCCCCTTTCACTTTCACAGTATCTATTGTACATTTTGGATCCCACTTCAATTTTTTATAGGGAGACAACATGATGTTCACTCATGAGTCCAAACCATTTCACCCATGAGCATGATCTCAAGTTACATCCATTTACCTACAAGAGCCTTGTGACTGTCCTTTTTTATAACTGAGAAGCTTTCCATTGTATAAAAGTACCAGATCTTTCTTATTCATTCTGTGGTTGATGGGCAAGCTGCTCCTGCTTTTTTCTGATTTCCTGTCACCTGAAACGTTGTTTTGTCTCCTTTGACTTTCAGTCTATGAATTTCCTTTTGAGTTAAATGTGTTTCTTGTTAACTTAATGGGAGAAACAACCAGACACAGCCTGTGTGCCTGCAGGCCACCAATGGAGATGCCTGCTTCCTGCAAGCAGCCAACATGGGTCAGGAGAAACAGCCAGACATGCCCTATGTACCCGCAGGCTGTTATGGGAGACACTTGCTTCCCACAGACAGCAGCGTAGGCTGGGAAAAACAGCCAGACAAACCCCTGCATGTCTGCAACCATTGGGGGAGTCCCGGAGTACCGTATGGGTCTGGAGAAGCCTGCCTCATGCCCCACGACCTCCCCAGAAACCTGAATTTGGAGAAACTCAGGTGCCTGGCCATTCTCCTACTCCATAAATGGGCAGCCAATGTGGGAAGCATGTGGGACCCCTGTCTTGGTTACTTTTTACTTGTTGCTGAGACAAAACACCTGACACACAAAACCAGGGAAGGAAAGGTTTATTTAGCTTACAGTTTTTGGAGGTTTCAGTCCACAATCAGCTGGCTCCAAGGCAGGGTGGCATGGCACTGAGGCAACATTTCAGGGCAGAAGCCAAGCAAAAGCAGCCAGAGTAAAAGAGGGGCAGAGCAAGCCTCTTCTCCTCCTTTATATAGTACACAGGACACCCCCCCCCCCGCCTGCCAGAGTGGGTGTAGCATCCACAAATCTCCTTGCCTTCCTTTGCACAGGATGAGGATGTTTACAAAGACAGACCCCTGGCTCCCTGCTGAGTCTCTCAGCTAAATTTCTGACCTTCTCAAATTGACACAATGAACAGGTAACTGCTTGTACTCTACTCCCCAGGATGTAGAGCTGCTGCCTGACTTAATTAAGCTTCTAGGCTTCTCAAGTTGACACAATGTATAAACCGTAACAACCCTACAACAACCTTACCTGGAGGAACCCAGGAAAATGTCAAGATGAAGGAGCAAAAAGCAATCTCAGACCTCCAGCCCATACAGAACAAGTCTGGGAGACATAGATATAGAAGACCTTCGATGCAGAACACCTGAAATTTCTGAAAGGATAGCAATTAAAGTAAAGAACAACTTCATGAGACTGTAAAAGTAATCAGGTCAGAAATAGTACCTCAGGTAAAAGAAGAAATCACAAACATAATGAATGAATTACTGAGCATATCTAAAAAAGACATAAATTTTTAAAAGAAGAGGCACATAGGAAACTGATGGAAACCTTAAATGAACAATATTGGTAGGAATTACAATATCCTATTATCTTTGAAATAGCTGCCCATAGAAATACAAATCAAGCAAAACAAGACAGAATAAAAATAAACCAAACAAAACAATCAAAATGATACAGGATGGAAATTAACAATAGCTACCATCTTGTTACCTGAGTGAAGCAAGCATCTCCAATCAGGCCATTTTTTCTATTCCCCTGTTTCTCCTTGACAATCAAGATCTCCTCTGCCCTATCTTTGCAGTTCACAGCTTTGCTTGAACTTCCTTTCTGACCAAACTCAAAATGTTTTAAATTGTTCTGCTGTGCTCTTTGCTCTTGATTCTCAACATAGATCTGGCTAAAGCCCCCAACTGTAGCCACGTCATGGCCTCAATATTAGGCTGCTTTGAAGTTTCTTCTGCCAGATTAGTCTGCCAACCTTAATCACAGTCTCAAGCAAAGTCTCTGGACACAAGCAAAATGCAGGCAAACTTTCTGCCAAGTCATAACACACATGGAGGCCAACAGCCAATGCAGTCCCTCTTTCCAACAGAAACCTCCCAAAACTGTTCTTTACCAGCATCATTTCTGTTATCATTCTGATCTTCTGAGCTCTGACCAGAATCTCCCACAAGTACATTTGAAGGCATTCCAGCTCTACTTTTTCAGCCAGCATTCCAAAACTTTCCAAACTGTTCCCACAAGCCAGCACCAAAGTCTCCTAAATCGCATGGTCAGGTGCAGTCACAACAATGAACCTACTTGTCTTTTTACCAAATTCTGTCTTACTTTTCTTGTTGCCAAGACAAAATACCCAACACTCACAAGTTAAGGAAAGAAAGGTTTATTTAGCTCAAGTTTGTAGAGGTGTCAGTCCATAATCAGCTGGCTTCAAGGCATGGTGACACGGCAGACAGGCATTGCAGAGGAGATAAAATTTGTGGTGGGCAGAAGCTAACAAAGCAACAGGGCAGCATCATAGCTCTTTCTGTCCCTTATATCTTATCCAGGCAACCCACCCTCACACCCTTAATCTTAGTGCCCTTGATCCTAGCATTGTACCATGAATCAATCCCAGTGTCACATACTCTAGATCCAACCACCTCTGAAAAAGTGCCACCTATGACAGCATGAGGCTTTGGCGGAGGGAGGACATCTAGCCACAAGCCATAAGACAAACTAAGAAATTCATTATCACTATATTTTTATTTAAAATAGATGTTTAAACTTGACCTAAAAATAGTATCTACAGTACTGATTTAAAATTAATATGTGAAGTAACAATGAAGTACGAGAATTCAGTTTTCAAAGTTTGGCGATATTAATTCATCATCTTAACATTTGTAAAAGGCTAAATTAACAAAAAAATCAGTAGATCATGAAAAAGACCATAAAATCTCAGAAAATTGTATTTTTAACTCATAATTTTACATATGAAGTACCTGCTAGACTACTACATATTTGTTCTCCCTTTTCCTTTTGAAGATTCGTGATTTCAATTAAAAGTGAAAAAAATCTACACTTTTCAAGCATAATATTGTATTTTATCTCACAGAAATAAAATTCAATGATTATGACCTGGTATAAAATTGTAAAATTAATTTCAAAGCTTAAAACTTAGATTTCACTGTATTATATTTTTATATATTTGTTCAAAACCTACTACATTCACTAATATGTTTTCAATCTATATTTTCTCTGCTAAAGTAATCATTTTCTCGATTACATGAGCAATTATTCTTCATATTACTCTCAGAAGTATTGTTTTCTAAATTTTAGTTTTGTTTATCTGCAGACGGTGGGTACGGCTACTGTTTGGAAGAGAGTTTCCTCTGCAGGATCTGCTGGTGGTTTGGGATGCCTTGTTCGCAGATGGTCTTAGCCTGAGTTTAGTTGACTATATCTTCATAGCCATGCTACTCTACATCCGAGATGCTTGTAAGTTTTCATGATTTTGCCTACATTTGACTAGGTGGCCTTATTTTTCAAAGATGTTTTGTGTTTTAAATATACTTTATATTTTATTGTCTAAATATTTTTATAATATCAAAATTTCAAAGAAAAACAATAAATCATTTTTGTTAGTCATTTCAGGAAATATGGCTGATTTTATCTTAAAAGAGTTGAAATATTCTTTAAAACCATTTTTCTGAAGACTTTACTCTTGCTTTAATCTCATTATACACATTTGTGAAATACACGCAACAGCCAGTGTTTCAGATATGTTTAGAGCTCCACCTTCTGGCATATACTGAGTATTCACAGGTATTTATTGCAAGATTGGAGCTGTTTTTATGTATCAATCTTGCCAATTTAAAAAATATATGTATTTTAATATATATAATGGGATATATACATTTTAATATATATATGGAATATATATATGGACTATATATGTATATATGGTGTATGACTTACTCCCATTGAAATTTTTTTTTTTTTTTTTTTTTTTTTTTTTTTTTTTTTTTTTTTTTTTTTTTTTTTTTTTTTTTTTTTTTTTTTTTTTTTTTTTTTTTTTTTTTTTTTGCTGCACCGGGGATTGAACTCACAGCCTCCAGGCACTTAAGCCACTGAGCCAAACTCCCGGCCCCTTCCCATTGAAATTTTAACAAAATTTATCATTCTAGTCTAATGGTAAATGTGTTCACATCTCTGTTTTACCTTAGGGTGCTCACCCTAACCAGAAAGCTAATATGTGCCTAAAGCTGTAAAATTTCTCACCTTAAAGAAAATACTAGAGCATGTTTTAAATTTCATAATGTCTGAAATTATTTTCTTTCTCAGAAAAATTATCACAGTTCACAAAATAAGACTGTAAGCCAAAATATAATTAGGAAAGATTGCACCAAGTGCTGTGATTGAATTAAGAAATAGAAAACTATTCTAAAAGCAATACTTTAAAAAAAAACATATACTATTTGGAGTTGTTTTTAATCATGACTGTTAAATTGCTACATGGGTGTCTTTATGTTTTCACTGAATACCAGTTGTGCCAGATGTTCTTGTTATGCCTCTGGTAACACTAATATTTCTTAAAATTTTAGATTATACTTTTGAAATTTCCTCAAAATTACTTGGAATAAATGAATGACAAGATTACCACATTTTATCCAAAAATTGTAAGATTTTTTTCC
>RJWM01015199.1:0-48388 GCA_004363535.1 Dasyprocta punctata
AACTAATGTACATTTTTCCATAAGTGCCTATGGCATTGTCAGTTTACTTAACACGGAGAAAGGAAATGAAGTGTGCTTTCTGCTCCAAAAAAATAAGGAAGGGAAACCAAACTGAGAAAAATTTATAGTGCATTCAAGTACAAAATAAAATTAATTTCACATACTAAAACAGATTTTAAAGAATATACATATACATAATCGATCATTGATCTACCTATTGTCTGTCTTTCTCCCTATTTATCTGTCTGCTCATGTTTTCATGATCATTTCTCATTTGAATATCAATCATTTTATCCATACTTAAATCTTTGTAACTAAAATTACTTACATTTATTAGATATTTCTCTTGTGTGTAATACTGATAATAATTTTTGTAATTTTGTAACAGAATTAAACAAAAATAATATTTTTATGTTAGTAATTTTCTATTGTACACAGACCTGTGTGTGTGTGTGTGTGTGTGTGTGTGTGTGTGCAAGAGAGGGAAAAACTGAGAGAATTTGAATGATACAGCGTTTTCAATGTGTATATTATTATGGGTCTTTCTTTAAAACATACTCAAAAGAAAGTAATAAGACTTTTAATACAAAGAGTGAATTTTCAGTAAAACACTAAAGTTTTTTTTATTAATATACAGTTTAGTCAGAATTTGTATATCAATTTTATCCTTCAAAAACTTGGTTTATGTCATGCCTCATATTCAGTTTTCTAATAAAGTACGTAAGTATATAGCTATTAATTTGACAACCACACATCTCACTTCATGTGCATAAACTCAGTCCTAGGATTTTTAAATTTGCTCTGCTTTCTTTGCAAAAAATTAGCCCACAATTGTTGAGGACAGATGATAAGATTTTAATAAACATTCAATAAAAAAGATCTACACATTCATTAGATGCCAGAATAATATATGTTAAGTAGGAAAAGATGAATAAGAATATCTAATATTCTTTGCTTACTTGAAAAGTTCACATGCTAGAATATATCAGCATACAAGGTTGTGACCATCACATTTTGTCAAATTTCACAGCAATAAACAAATTGCTCTTTATACACTCTTCTGTTTCTTTCATGCTAATTTATTTTTAGTTAAGAAATAAAACAGCATTAGTTATAGTTATATATTATCTGTAATTAGAAATATAATTTTGAGTTCTTTAACTTCAAATTTAATATTTTAGGATTTAAAGGTGTTCTAATTAAAAGTGAATATTATTAGTACTATAACGTTAAATATGTTGATTGTGACAGAATTAAATCAATGCAAATATATCAACAAAACTTCCATAATACATTTAAATGAAAATTTCTTAAACATATAAATTTTAATTTTAAATTTTCTCTTTAAAAAAGAGAAACAAAATATAGACAAATTTAAATAGAAATTGCTGGCTAAATATTTAGTTAATACTTCTTACCAAGATTCTCTTATATTCATTTCCACTAATTTCTTGGTACAAGAAATATTTCAGTTTTTCAATTTAGTATTTAATAAAAATTATGATGTCTTAATGATGTATATTTTTTATGTTTTAAAACAGTAACAGTAGTTATGTTTCCCTTTTGTTTAAAATTAAAATAATAATGAATAAATAATTTTGAGTTTTCAAGCAGAATTTTTGACACAAATATTTGAAGCACTTAGAAAGTTTGATTTCATATTTATTTTATTACATTAGTACACACAATAGAATTTGAGGATGTCAATCAAAACCACATCAGAAACATTTTGAAGGAGCAAGTAATAGGAAGGAACTGATAAATTCAACAAAAAACATTTGTATTTATATCTAATTATTTTAAACTTGTTATTGGAAATAAAGTAGGTATTTTGATCATAAATGACTCCCCTCAGACATAAATGTTCTTCTCTTGACAAAAAGAAATTAATACATCTTTAATAAAATTAGAAATATCACACTAGTCCTAGTACTCAAAAGGCCTTAAAATACCTAACTTAAAAGTGACAAATGCTTCTAAAAATTGTTTGATACATGCATTGTTATTTGTCATAAGTAAACAGAATAATGCAAAATGACGTTTTTTGTTTTTTGTTTTTTTTCATTGTTTTGGTACCGGGGATTGAATTCACAACCTCACACCTGCCAGGCAGGTGCTTACGGCACTGAGCTAAATCCCCGGCTGAAAAATGACATATTAACCTAAGTTTTCAGCAAATTTAGTTTTATTCTTCTCATTTTTATCCATAGAAAAAGTACTTTCTGAGTTCTAGAATTTAGACGTAAGTTTTCATGTTTTTAGGAGAAATTCTTGTTAGTAATAAAAGATACAAGCAAACAGATATTTTCTGTAGCAATTTTACTCATTGTAGTTTTCAAAATGGATAAATTTTGTCAGTGTAAACCTCACTGCACATTCTCCATAGAGGTGTTTTTATGGTTCTTTAACTGTATACAGTTGTATTTCCTAATTTTTTTAATAATCATTTTAAATGTACTGTATTCAAATTCCATGAACAGTGCCAATAACATTAAATCTTATTTACTAGTAGTAATATTGACAACATACTCATATTCTGCTTCAAAGATATTTTCGTATTCCTTGAGCTACTTTTTTTTTTGTCTTTCACTTTCACACACCATGAAAAAGAAGGTGAATTTAATCACATAGGTTTTGGCAATGATTTTTCATGCAAAATGACAGTCAATTCAAATGTCAGTAGTGTTACAAATCAATGCAGATGGCTACATGATTGATCCTTTCACTGCAATCAGTATAGATTTTGAACAAAGCATCAGCTGTGCTGCAATCTATTTGGTCTCAGAAACAGCATCTTTTTCCTAGAGTCTACCTTTAGAAAGAGAGGTGTTGGACTGAATACAAATTCACAAAAAAGTCATTTAATCAATAAAGCAGAAGGGGATGAACGACAAGTAAACCTCCTTTGTGGACAACAGCAAGCCAAATGCTCTTTATGATAGTAAAAGTGGTATGTAACTTTGCAGGCTTTATACAGTAGTGGCTCAGAAAGATGTCACCTATTAGTTAATTAGCATATATTATCAAAGCCAAAGTGAAGATAGTCAATTATACTGTTAAGGATGGAAGATATTAGAATAATAGAAGTAGTTGTTTTAACTGTCTGTTTAGCTCTATAGGTTCCCCTGTTTAATAGCATACTCATAATTGAAAATTCAATCACTCAATTCATTTTTTTCTCTCACCTTTCCCATTCAATTAATCTGTCACCAGAGATTCCACTGTGTTCACCACCACCGCCTGAAATTCATTGCACACTTTTCACATTAAGACACGTTTCCCACAGTATTTCATTTCTCCCACCCACATCTCTGAGGTAGGTTTGTTTATTTATTTATTTTTTACTAATTCTTGCTCTCAAATGAAAAAAAAGTAAAATTTAAAATGAAAAAAAAGGCCCTGAATGTAGGTCTCTCTGTCTCTAAAATTTATAAAAATGTTTTATTAACACATTAATTCTATATAACGACAGAGAACAGGTAGTATTTGATCTTTTATAGCTACATTGTTTCATTTTACATAATGTCCTCCAGTTCTAACTTTGGCAGTAAATGACAGGATTGCATACCTCTTCATGGCTGAATAATAAGCTATTGTGAATATATTTCCTATTTTTTTTGTCCGTTCATGTACTAATAGGTACTCACATATGATTCCCTCTCTTGGCTGTCTCGAATGTTGCTGCAATAGGTGTGGGTATTTCCAGCATTCATTTTCTCGTTATGCTGATTTCATCATTTAATTATATAGCCTGAAGTAGTATAGCTAGATCATACAGTAGACAACTCCATACTGTTTTAATAGTTATTAATTAACATTCACACCAACAATATACGAGTTTTAACGCTTTTTATAAAATACCATATGAAGAGGAGGCTGTCATGACTTTTCTTTCCCAACCATCTGTTTTTTTCATTTGTTTTTTCTCCACTAAGTCCCATTTTGTATCTTAGCAGAAATTGCTCTCTTGTTTCTCACACCTGTAATTCATCCTACTAAATATTGTTGCAATTATCTCTCAATATCATATTTCTGCTCAAAAAATACTCTAAGAATTGGACCTTCCTAGATGAGTTAAATGCAGATTTTTTTCAGGAGCCATTTTTAATCATTTCCGTACTGATCCCGCACTATCTACCCAGAGGCTGTGTTTATGCTTGTATGCCCAAAGGTGAACCACTGAACTCTCCTCATGCTTCACCAGTTTTTTTTCCTTCAGTTTCGGTATTTTACTTATCTTTTCTTTGAAAATTTCTCTTCCACTTTGGTTTATAAAAATAGTGAGAAATCAAATACAATGTCATCCATAAACATGCCAAAAATCTGAGATGCATATCATGTACATATTCATATGTACAATTACTATTCCATATATTAGTATATATCTTTATAGCATACATGTCTTTCATATGTATATATGGAATTCTTGTATTCTATAGCTAGTCTAGTGATTGTTATATACTCATATATACACTCTTGCAAAAATATGCAGCTTTGTAAATCATTTTCACAAAACTCTGATTATTCTAATAATGCTAAATATTGGTGATTATTCTTCATCCACAATATGTCTTTCCATTGACATATAATGTTTCTTTATTTTTATATTCCTAGTATAGATGCACAATAAAATGTTTCTGCTACTAGGTTAAATTTTCTTGATCTAAGAGTAAAAAGCATGACTTAAGTCCTTCTTATTCACAGCATCACATAAAATATCAGAATAATGATTCACAGTTATTAGTTTTTACATGCTTGGGCTGGGGATATAGTACAGTGGCCTGTCGCCTGCCTGGCAAGCACGAGTTTCTGAGTTCAATTCCCAGTTCCAAAAAAAATTTTTTTTGCATGCTTAAAATGAATGATACTAATAAATAAAATAACACTACTGATGATAAAAATTATATAAAATATTTCTAAGGTAAAAATATTAATTTTTTGTTATTGGAGCATACTATCAGAATGATAATTCAGAATTAATATTTAAATCAAGTACTTTCTTTGTTAAAGTATTGCATTTATGCACTTATATCAAGTGGATATAAATGATAAATACTTTTATGACAAAATATTTTTTAATGAATGTGATCTGTAATATTGGAGAACAAAAGAGAATTTGGAGCTCTGCAATCTGGATTTTTAAACAAAGTAACTACAAAAATTCTCTCCTACTCTTTATATTCCAAAATGAGGTTTGAATAATGAGATTTCTATTCATTGGGAATGATAAAAAATTTATTTGAAACGTTTGGATTTTTGATTTTTGAATCAAAATGTCAAAATGGTTACAAAATGATTTAATAACATTTACAAGAAGTGTATATTTACCTTTTTTACTTGAAATGTTAATGCTTTAGATAGCTTGACCAAAATAATTTCTTATACTGACCTATAAAAGTGAGTATTTACTCTTTAAATTTTAACGTGTCATAAAAATTTGACAAACTAATAGGCATTGTCATCCTTTCACTTCATTTGTGGTTATATGAAACAGCCTTTTACGTGGATAATGCCAACATTTGAATAAATGGATTGTGACATTTAAATTAAAGAAGAGTTCATTTTCAAATACCAAATCACCAATCAGCACTGTCTACAGCAAATAGAATCTTCTTTGAACAGTGTCTGAAATGTTTTCATAATCATAAAAGGAAAGATTATTTGACTTTTAGTTGACTACCAAGTCCACCGTTTGTATTAAATATTATGACATTATTAGTTTTATATAGTTCTATCAAGAACAATGAAATATATATATATAGCATTAGATTATAGAGTCTTACATATATTACAAGTGCTATTGCTTTAAGTTGTATTATTCTTCAACCAGTACTGTATAAATCATTACTTTTGTTATTAGGAATTTTTTTTTTGATAAAGTGTCTTGCTATGTATTTCAGAGTGGCCTTACACTCACTATATAACCCGGGTTAGACTCAAACTTGGGGCAGTCCTCTGCCTCAGCCCCAGCTTCCCAAGGGCTAGAATTACAGGTTTGGGCCACCTTTAATTTCCAGATGTTTGTTATTTTTTTCCAGCCACAAGGAATGTAACTAACACACTCAAGTTTAATATAATAACTGCTTACATTTTATTGCTTGGGTCTATAGATAGATCTTTATAGTCAGTGGAAACAATTTTGATAGTTTAGCATACATGTGTGTATATATTTTAAAATAATATTTATTGAGTGCATAATTTGTGCCAAACTTATACAGTATTATATATATAAATATATACATATATGTATATAATCACATCTTAAAAATACAACCCAATGAAGTATATATGACTATTGTATGATTGTGATTATATTTAGATGACTAATTCATTTCATTTGTAACATTTGTGACATAAATTAGTACTTAATAAATGCTTAAAATATTTATTCATCCTTTAAACCAGGATTCAGCCAAATTTGCACCACTGGCATAATGCTATGTACTGCCTAATTTAGGAAATAAATTTTTACTCAAACATCCTTGCTCATTCTTCTACATACTGACTTTGGAAAAGTGGTGCTGTTCAGTTCTTACAAGAAGCATAATACTACACACAAAGCTTAAAATGCTTACGTTAGAGAGAAAAGTTTGCCACTTTCTGATGTGAATCGTACTGTGCTATATGAGTGTGTGAGTTTAGATCTACATGAAGAAAATGACCACCTAGAGTTTACTATTTTGGTGATTAGAAATTATGCAATTGTCTTTCTAAATACTTCTAGCTGCAGTGGTAGGGTAGATCATGACCTCCAAAAAATGTACACATATTAATCTGCAGATGCTGTTAATGTTTCCTTGTATGGCAAAATAGACTTTGCCAATGTGACTAAAATTCTTGAGATGCGTAAGATTCTCCTACATTACCTACATGTTTCCTAAATGTAAAAGAGAAAAGCAGACAATTAAAATGAATCACATCACAGCAGATATGATGAGAGAAACAATCTTTTAAGTGGCATGTTTTGAGGACAGAGGAAAAAGACACAAAAAGATAAGTATAAGGAAACTCTAGATCATGGAAAAAACAAGAAAACTGAATTCTTATGGAGACTCAAGAAAGAACCAGCCTGCTAATGCCTTGACTATAGTCCAGTGAAATTGACATCAGATTTCTGGCTTTTAGGACTTTGAAGCAATAAATTTTGTGGCTTTAAGTTACTAAATTTTTAATAATTTGTTACTGCAACAACAGAACATTAAGATGACCTTAGATTGCAAACTAAAATGTTTTGAATTCGAAGAACACATCTCCCATCATACAATTTTTAAAGATTTGGGAAGCATTGACTCCTCTGAGTAACCTGACAATAGCAATAGACATTGTCCCCACAGAAAGCACTCAGTATCCTTATACGCATTAATTTTTCCATTTATTTTCCAAGTTTAAAATAACCCCAAATTTGGGCTGGGGATTTAGCTCAGTGGTAGAGTCTAGCATGCATAAGGCCATGAGTTCAATCCCCAGCATAAAAAAAAAAGTCCAATCTTATATTACAATAGACTTCCTAGAATTGAAAACACTGTGCACTTGCCTAGAATTTATCTGATTACTACTATTAAATGAAGGATGAATATAGTGCTCTATTTTTTTTTATCAGTTTGTCTTGCTTCTTTTCTGATAGAAAAGAATGCACCATGAGAAACTTGACTTTATCTTTCATTGACAAGAAAGGTAGCACCCAGAACAGTGCCTAGCAAATAATAGATGCATAATAAATTTCTGGTGATAAGAAGAATGAATGAAAAAATTGAGCAAATAGTAAAGTGTTTCAAATTCTTTGTGCACAATTTTGGGAATTCTAAAGATTTATAATAAAAAGGAATAAGCTGTACCATTTAGTATTTTACAGAAATAACTTTGACAACAGCATAGAGTAGAAAACATAAACAATGACAGTACATAAATATAATAGGTATTGAGAAAAAGAACAGAATAAAACTTGCTCTGAGGTTTAGATAATAAATATATAGTTATATTATTAGGGCATTACCTTCCTCAGTTTTTCAAAATGATCTTAAAATGGAGATACTCAGCCAATGCCAGTAAATTTTAAATTTGGAAACTTTAGAATGCTCTAAAAAGATAAAGATTTCCCCCAAAGCATTGTTTATGACTATTCTTGGGTGAGTATTAATGAGTAGTGAAGTCTCAGGGTACCAATTTAGTGCACGTTTCTCCTACTATCCAATATCCTTCTCCTTGTTAGTGACAAACAAGTTGTGAGAAAAAGTGCCATGTGTTCCTTTCTCTTAGAAAAATCTTTCTCAAATTTAGCCAAGTATGAAATTTAGCTGGGGAAATCATTAAAAATATAACTTCCTGGTTACTGCTTCGGAGGACTTTCATTCAGTAGGTCTGAATTATCACCCAGAAATAAGCACTTTTTCACAGATAGCTGAAGAATTATAATGCCCCAATAATTTCAGTAATACTAACCTACTTTGTATGTGTTTAATAACATAATTGGTTTAAGAAAGTCTAAACAGTTTCGATTGCAGCAACATTTCAAGTAATATAATCTTTGGTTTTCTCCTAATTACCTATATGCCTGTTTTAATGTGACACAAACCAACACACATTCATATACATAGCAAGCACATGTGCAAATGTGTTTCTCCTCAAATCAAAGAGTTACTCTCATTTTCCCTGATGATATGTTTTTAAAAAGACTATTATTAAACCAAGAAATTCCTTTCCCATGAGCCAACAGCAGCCATGGACTGAGAGGAGAAACAGGAAGCCAATTTGCACTTCCCATGAGCCGGCAGTCACTGTGGACTGGGAGGATAAGCAACGGATGCCCTTCCCGTGAGCTGTGGCAGCCATGGCCCAGAAGGAGAAACAGTAGGCCAATTCACCCTTCCCATGAGCCAGTGGTAACTGTGGGCCAGGAGGAGAAAAAAAATGTGCCCTTCTCATGAGCCAGTGGCAGCCATGGACTAGGAGGAGAAATAGGAAGCCAATTTGCCCTTTTCATGAGCCAGCCAGTGCCTGAGCTGGGAGTTCAGAGCCTCCCCTGCACTCCTCCCTCTTCCGACCCCATAAGCAACCAGCTGATTCAGAGGAACACAGACAGAGTTGATAGCAGCTGAGGTACAAAGACAACTAATGCTTGTATTGTTTGATTGACTTTGCAGGCTTAAAGCTGATAGTCAGCATCTATTTAGAGAATAACAACATTCAGTACAGCAGTTATGGGGCATTTCTTTCTGTCTTGGTTTTGAAATCCAATATTGTCCTCACTGTTTTGTTTTGCTCCATTCTATTGTTTGATTTAATTTGATGTTTTCTTTGGTTTGGTTTTATTCTGTTTTATTTTGTTTGAGTTGATTATGTCTGATGGTATGAGTAGCAATTTTAAAGATAACAAGAGGCTTTCTGGTAGCGATTGTTGATTTCCTGCTATCCTGTTTTGAAGTTCTGTATCACTTTCACTGTTTTCTTTTCATGGGTTTTATTGTGTGTTATTTTGTTTGATTTTATTCTCTTTAAAATAAAATTTAAAAAAGACTATTATTTTTAAAAAGCAGCAGGGTCTTACACATGATGATGACAAAGCTACAGCTTGTAGTTTTAAAAAGTGGAGTTGGTTTATAAATTTTAAAGCAGACAGCACATGAATATCCTTAGCATATATCAGCAATTGCTCATTGCCTTAGTTCTTTGCACATTAATAAAATAAAAAAATCACGCCAATGAGTAGTACCACTCAAATATACAATCTCTTTTCTTCTTAATTAACTTCTAAACCTCTTTCTTTTCTTTTCAGCACATTAAACCTATATTTGACCTTCTTTATTATCACAGTTATACAGCTATATGTGTGAATTATGGTCTGAATGTAATTTTCAATCAAAATGTATATGCTGAAATACTCATCCCAAAAGGAATGGAGTAGGAAGTGAAGCTTTTGGAAGGTGATTAGATTGTGGGAGTCCTGGAATGTGACTGTTGACCTAATAAAAGATCAAAAATCCTTTACTCAATCCAGCAATGTGAGAGTTAGAATAAGATGGCCGTGAATGAGTAAATAGGCTTTCTCTAGACCCTGGATCTGCTGACACCATCATCTCAGACTTTCCAGCTTCAGAATGCTAGAAATAAATTTCTGTTGCTTACAAACCTTCCAGTGTATTGTATTTTATTATACCTGTCCAAATACATTAAGGCATATCATAATAGTTAACAAGGTAAAAGCCACCAAAAGTGACACCTGTTAGTCTATATTTTTACAAAGGTGAAGTATATATAAAGTTGGCAGAAATCATTATCGTGTGATAATCACTGGGTGCAAGTAAAGCATCGTTTATTACTCAACTAAAATTTAATTATCTAGCCAAGCCATTATTACTGAAAAAATTCCTCTTAGACCTTTATGTTTGTGAACACACAGGTATATAAAATGCCATGTCTTTAAATTTATATATAAATTGTGCATATATATGATTATTAATATATGCATATAATCAGTGTATATTATGCACATAATTATATATATATGCATACCAATAATTACATATTTTTCAAATATGGAAAACTAGTAGACTTTATTCCTAAAATACTTGAAAGACATACACTTTTATTTCTCTTATTATTGCTTCACATGCAGCTTTATTCATACTTGATTGTAAAATATCTTGCTGTTATATTTTTGTTTCTTTAATAACTAAAATTTCATATACTTCTCTACATATCCTTGTTTTCTTTTTTCTTTTTTCTTTTTTTTGGGGGAGCGCCAGGGATCAAACTCATGACCTTGCGCTTGCCAGGCTGGCGCTTGTGCTGCTGAGCTAAATCCCAACCCCATTCTCTATATATCCTGCACCACTACTATTTGATAAAATTGTGAGTATAGGATTTCACTTTATTAACTTCCAATTTTCAGTATATCATATAAAACCTATATGTAATTTGGGCTTTAAAATGCTTTTGGAATATATGAGTTACTGATTCCTTTTTGCTATTCTTCACTTATGCAATAAATCTAAGAGCAGTGTAGTGCTTAATACTTTGTCTTTCCAGTATCACAGTTTGTGAAATAAGTATTAATTGCTTGCTTTTACAGAACCTATTTCTAGGTATTTTTAATTTTCATTGTAAGCAACCATCTTTGAAAATGCTGTTATTAAATCTATGAAACACAAATAGTGAAATTTATTCACTATTGTGAAATATCCTAAATAATCATTTTAGGCTATAAAGAGTGAATAATTTCTAAGGCAAGTTTACTGAATGTGAAGTTATGAAAGTCGGTGAGAAACAACAGACCTGTTTCTGTTGTCTCCTTGTGGGGCCTCTGAGTGGAAACTGTATGGAAACCAACTGAACTTGTGCCCTGGGAGAGAGGCGCAGAGCCTCCTCGGACACAGTCCCTTTCCCTCACTCCTGCAGACTTCCACCAGGCGGTTTTCTCTTTTAGAGTTATTTCCTTTTATTGTACGTATTTTGTTTACAGACTGTGAAATAGGGAGATTTTATTTTATTCTTTTATCTGGATTATTCATTCACCAGCATGTCATATCACATTCTAAAACTAGTTTTAAATTAGTCGTTTGTTGAGATTCAGCACTGATACTTTAAAATAATGTTTAGATCATGTGTCTTTGTTTTCCTGCTCTGTTTTTTTGTTTTTGTTTTTGTTTTTCCTGTTTCTGACTCTAAAATTCCACTCACTACAGGGTTCTTCCATCTGGATTTGTGCTGCAGTTACAAATCTTCACCACAGGAAGTATCTTCTGTACATTTGAGTAAGAATCTGTGATCAGAATGGTGACACATTTGTATTGAAACACAGGCAGTTGGCACATGGTGAACCCTCAGAATTGGACTGTAAGCACAACAGTGCTTCCATTTTCTTAAATGGATATACACACCTGGGAAACAGCCACATGGCTCTTCCTCAGCATTCAGTATATTTCTCTTTGTTTTTTCCTATACAAATATGTCATTAGATAGATGAATCGAATGATTTTTTTTCCTAGAGCATCAATGCATAAATCACATCTTTGCACATCTTTGATCAATTGAAAGGTCATAAGCTATTTGTGATCTGCTGTAATGATCAGAAGAGGCCATGTAAATTTTTCTTCTCATAATTTAATAAAACACAGGAAATTGCCCAACCTTTGGGAGGAAATAAAGCCTTGTTATAAGATGTGTGAGAAGTAGTGCTTATCAAAAATGAACAAGTTGAATGCACAGCAATTTCCTTACAGGCAGCACTCTGAGACATATATACATGTCTGTCTTTGGAGACTCTGCTTGCCAAAGAAAGGCTAAATTGTCAGTGATTTAATTGCTCCAGGGACTGCAAAGGTGATCTTGTAGTTTGCCTCCAGTGACAGGTGCTATCCCTTTATTATAATTTGAACCCCTGGGTGTTGAAACATTCATGGCTTTTCTATTAGGAAATCTGCATACTCCTCCAGCCATGTTTATTCATAATCCTCTGATGAGTTGCAGACAAGCTCGTGAAGAACTTAAGGCTTTGGCATTTTCATCAGAAATTACTACCTTCGCACAGAAGCAAAAGACTAGACTCATTTACATTTATATTTTAAAAATTCATTAAGTAGCTTTATGATAGTATGTTAGGGCTTTTGCAATAAGTGTATTGTGAATTGTTGCACATTCTAATGAAATTTTGTCAGCAATTAATATTTAGAGAATATGTATGTAAAGCGTGTATTCAAATGATTTTAAAATGAGTGCACACCAGAGGGCATCATAGCTTTTATTCAAAGCTTTGGAATCTGTTTTTAAAGTGAGTTTTATTGTTTTTAAAATTTTCACATCACATTTATGGTTGTCTTTCTGCTGTATTTATAAAGTATGTTAAAACTGTAATATTCATCACGTATATTGAATAAACAGGAATACTACAATTAAATGAAAAAAGATAAAATACCCAATACATTTTAATGACTCATTAGCTTAGATTTCTTTATATTTTTTGTCTTTTTCTCCCATCTTAAGGCAATCCTTAATATATGAATTTTCCATGCCTTTCCACAGGATAACATATACACTGTTCCTTTCTCTCCCTAGATGAGTTCCTTTTCTCTTCTTTTTCTTTTTCTTTCTTTCTTTTTTTTTTTTTTTTTTTTCTGTTTTGTTTTTTAACCTCATTTGCTCTCTGGCTATTCATGGAAAATTCTTTTGCTTGGAAAAGAAGCTCTATGTGTTTGATCTCTTCAGAAAAACGAATTGTATATTTGAAGGTGAAGGATTCAGACTCAGCCATTCAGGAGCTCACTTTCTATTCGAGAATAAATGAGAATACATATGATGACCTTTCAGGCTTTGGAGAGTAGAGTGATTTGACGAGATGGTTAAAGCTAAGCCAAGATTCACAGTACAATTAAGAAGTTAATGGAGCACTATGAGAAGTCCTCTTTGTGTTTCCAATTATTTTACAAATAAATTCAGAGTTATTCATATGTAATGACAGATAGATAAAAATAATGATTTCCTTTATACAAGCTTCACAATAATGATACAAAAATAAATGTAAAGAAAGTGAATAATTTTATTTTCTTTTTCTTATTCCTTTTCAGTTTTTAGAACATAATGTGATTATAACCTTTAAGCAGCAAAACTCCTGAGTGATTATTCCATCAAAATGAACAAAAGTTTTATAACAACTACAAAAAGGCACAAAGTACGGGGTGAGAACAAGCACCTGGCTACCTGAGTCCGCTGATTTGGTGAGGAAGTGTGAGTGCAGCCAAATAAAACACAAGTAGGCAGGGAAAAGATGAATTCATTTTAGTAATGCAGCTCAATTACAGTTCACTTAGGAAGTCTGTTCTTGCTGCTGAAAGTAAGGGTAATCTGTCCCCATACAGAATATTATGGTTTTGGTGTAATCTAACCCTCCATTCTTAGTTTTTCCTATTAAATCACATTTCATGAAAGTACCAATTCATGTGTGCATCTCAGGCATTGTTTAGACTAATGCTTAAAATAGAAGAAGGACTTGATAAATACATGTGAAGCTTAAATTGGAAGGTACCCATGTGATACATATCTATAGATGTAAATATAATGACTGAACACTATTCTATTTAAAATATTCAATTTCAAAATGCTAGGAGCAGTACTTCCAATTCTAGTTTCATGGAAAACTAGCTATTACCTTAATTATGTTGTTAAATAATTGTGTGCCTCATTGTGCCTATTATTATTATTATTATTTATTATTATTTTTTGGTACTGGCAATCGAACTCAGGACCTTGCACTTGCCAGGCCAGTGCTGTGTCACTGAGCTATATTCCTGGCCCTGTGCCTGTTAAATAATACAATTAAAGCATGTTATTATTGTTCTGGGCCCTTAATTTGTTTAAGGCTTTCGTAAAAGGTATAAACATATTTATCTAATTACTCCTGATAAAAACCCTTATGGGATGGTGTAATCCACATTTATTTTCATGATTCCTGGAGTTATTTGAAGTGTAGTGTCAATATATTACCAAATACCACACGGATAATGTCTGGTGGAATCAGGGCACAGAAATCATCTCAGTTCTTATTTGAAAGCTCACTCTCTAACATCCTTCCATTTCTGAACTGTTGCAGTTCTATTTTAAAAGAAAACACCTTCTCATTGCTCAATAAAAAGTAATTCAATTGTCTTGCAATATTCCTCTCCTCCCCTCTGGATATAATGCTTTTTTTTTTTCTATGATTAATTTTGGAAAAGAAAGAGGCCCATTGTTCTTTAAAACCTGCACTATTTGTTGTTGAATTTTTAACTAGTCTAGACTTTTTAAAAGAAAGAAAACATTTCAATCTTTTAGACTATAAAAATTGAAAAGGATGCCTATTCATAATCTTAATGCTTGACTTTAAAGTGCTTTATCTTAAAGATTCTTTTCTATTCACCTCCAGGAAGAGAACAGGAGCATCTCCTTGTGATTCATTTTGCAAAGTGTAAGTCATTGCCCTTCACAAAGGGGGGAAATGTATTAAAAAAAAAGCCATGAACACTATTCAAATTCATTGCCTCTTCCAGGTATGGGTAATTGAGTTGCCTCAAGATCAATATGAAACTGCCTAGGATACAGAAAGTCAATAGCTTCTTCCAAAGTCAGGTCTGTCTAGTTTAGGTATCTATAAAAGAAAATTCTCCAGCTGCTGCTTCAAAGCAAATCTAAATCTGCATAACAAAACTTGGAAGTGAATTTCATAAAGAAAGTGCATCCCAATAACTTACTTTGGTACGAAGAAGTTTCTAAAGACCCCTGTTGAGCCAATAATGCCCCTTTGATATTTTCTGGACCCTACAGTGATACTGAATTAGCCACATATTTGTTTCTATCTAAAATCTTATTTTAAAAATCAAGGTTTCTCTCTGCCCAGATGTATGTTTCTAAAAACACTGTAGAATGTCACTTTTCAAGTAAAAAGTAATGCAATGATGCCATTTTTATTCATTAATATAAGCTACTTTAATCTTAATATAATGGTGAAAATATTGCATAATATAGTCTCCTTTGTAACCAGTGTAGGTTGAATTTTGTAAATTGTTTTTAAAAAAAGATTGAAAACTACTGATTCTCAGAAAACAATAGTCATTTTTAACGTAAAAAACACACTACCTTCTTTCTCTTTTTTTTTGCTAGTGTATGTTTCTAGTGCAGTTTTCCCACTGGTTTGGGAAAATTTGTGTATGGATATAACAGAGCTTGATCATTTTTTGCCCCATTTTCTCCTTACCTTGTTTCTCCTTCTTCCCACATCTCCTGACTATCTTCCCCATCTTCAACAAGTCTACCTTATCTGATTTTTTACCACCTAACACTGTTTTGTAATTTATGCTTTGGTATTCTCACATAAGTGGAGGCATGTGATATTTAACTTTCTGTGGCCAAGTTTGTTTAAAATTATGTTCTCAATTCCATCCACTACCCTGCAAATGACATGAAAGTATAGTACATATCCACTACTTTCTTAATAGCATTCTTTTTTTTTTTTGCTAGTGAAAGATAAATCTATATTGGAATCAATAGATCAATAGCTGAAATTTGTAATACTGAATTTAATCCCAAAATGACTTTCTCAAGGTCTCCTGCTAATAACCATTGTGAAGACCACACTGTCCTGACTGTCCTGTGTAACAAGTGATGAAAATATTCCATTTTTGTGCATATCAGCCTTGTGCCTACAGAAACAATTTTAATTCCACATAAACCAACTGGGCCAAGTTTCTGCACAACAGGAAGAAATCAAAACAAGAAATATGTATAAGAATTTTGTGCAACAGCATTATTACATGAACATTCGCATTCTGTGACTTTCTTGTTGAACCTCATAAATCTTTCTCTAATTTCTCACTTGTATTTTCACAAATATATGAATGCATGGTTAAATATCATTTTTAGTTAATAATAATAAAAACAAAAGATATAAAAGACATGGACCTGGAAAGGTTTTCTTTTTGTGTGTGGAGGGAGGTGGTACTGGGAATTATTCTCAGGGCTTTCCCACTACCTACATCTCCAGTCCTTTTCAAATTTAATTTTTTATTTAATTTTAAGGGTGGATCTTGCTAAATTGGATATAGGAACTTTTAAAATAACATTTCATTAAACATCAGTTGCTCAGGGGAAATTTTAAAACTTTATATATTTGACCTTTTTAAAGGGAAATAAGAATTACACAGAACTTACATTACTGTGAAAATTTCCTACTTCTTTTTGGAGTGATGGGGCAGAAAGATTTTTTTCATGCAAAGTCAAAATCTTTGCAGTGCTCATATTACCACGTTCAAATTATCAGGCAGTTAAATTGGTTGACTCTTAACAATAGCTAAATTTATAAGCAATGTTTTCTGAAAACAAATATTTTTATTTGATTTATAGACTTGGGCAGAGTATAAAAATAAATGGCTATGTATTGTTTCCCTTTAATCTTGTAAAATGTCTGTCTTTTGTCAGAGCCTATATTTCCTACAATATGGTTTAGTTACTAGGTAGTATACTGAAAATCTCAGCTGCACTATAAGTTCTGAAAAACAGAACAAAGTCAATGTTTATAATTCCCTCAATATCTTTACCTGTGTCTCCTGAGAATTCTAAGATGAAGAGAAAATCGGCTTGGGTGGTAGGCTTTGCACTGAATCTTGGCTCTACTCAAACACCAGCTCACGATACAGGCAAGTGAAACCTGAATGACTTCAGTTTCCTTATCTATGAAACTAGAAAACTACCAACCCACGTGGATATAGTAGCACATACATGTAATCTAAGGTATTAGGGCCACTGATGAAGAAGGATCACAGATTCAAAGTCAGTCTGGGCAATTTTAAAGACCCTGTGTCAAAATAAAATAAAATTTTAAATAAGTAATGGGATTTGGCTTATTGGTAATGTGGTTGCCTACAGTGAGAAGCCCTGGATTTGATCCCTAGTGCTTTCAAACAAACAAACCTAACACAAATATTTCCACACAGAGTTGTGAGATTTGAAAGTCATAATATACACTGGGCGCTGTACTCAATTTTAAACACAAAATTGGTGATGAACAATAAATTTTGAAGAAATTTAGAAGGTTGTATCAGAATAAAATTTAATTATCTCAGTTGATACAAATAATTACCGTTTTTAGTTCGTTACTATGCTTTCCATCTTGTGTCAATTTAATGTTAGAAAGAAATCAGAATTTTTAAAGATTTTACAGGTCTTTCTTAGTTAAAAATAGTTAGATCACTTCACCAATAAATTCTGCAGAACACTTCTGTATTCCCGTAGGCCTAGACATAAAGAGAGGATATCAGGAGTTCTCTGAAATCTTCTTACTTTACAATGTTAAAAGAGAAAAAGCAAGATCTATCTGTCCTTCTTTCCTTCCTTGGAGAAATGAGACTCAATATAAAGACAAAGCCCTTATTTCTTATGAATAACAGGCATCTATTGCATGAATTAAAACCAAATTTCTAAAGATCATGTACCTTTTTAGTTGAGTTGAATTTTTAAAAAGGCAATAATTTGTCTATTTATCTCATAATAAAAATCATGTCTACGGTTAAAAACCCACTATGCTATATTTTATGAACCACATTATCAGTAGAAATAACAAAGACACTCTAGTGAATTTTAAAATATCTGGGTATTTTAAACGTTTAATTAGGAGCAGACTATCTTCATTTTGTCCCGGTAAGGCCATGTATGTGACATGTCTGCTCTGTAATATGTTCAACACAGCCCCGCTGCCATTTAAAGAAAGCAGAACTCCCGCTACTACTCCTGAGTTGGTACCGCTACAAATCCACACGTTTTACTACAAACCCACGCAGCACCAAACTACGTTTGTAATCTGGACAAATACACAGAAAAGACCAAGAAAAGCTGATTTATGAGAAGTCTTTTGTGAGATAGCAGCACATGAAAGGTGGTGATAAGAACTATTGAAAAACAGTCCCTAGTTTTGACTTGTATCCCAGTGTAGCTTCAGCTTCAATCATTCCAAATTCTGTCCTCTATAATTTCTTATGCAGTGAAGCAAGATAGTTTGTCCTTTATTGAATTTCCCTGAACATTAATTGCTTATGCTTATTTGAGGCAGCAAAACACAAAATAAAACAAATATAGCTAAAATTTTTTGCCAAAAGCAAATTCCATCTTTGACTCTAGTGACATGACTGATGGATCACCAGGCTGCTACTGGAATATGTGATGCAATTAAAGTAATTAAACATGCTATTGAATAAGTTTTAAAGTGTTATACTAACATGCAAATACTGCATTTTTCAAAATAAATGTTTATAATATCTTCATAATTCATCCTAATATTTACTAATTTAAATTCAATTATTCAATTACAGATTTTAAAAATTAAAAACTTAAAAATGTGTGAATTATTAGTTTTAATAAGTATCTGTAAAAACAAAAGGACTTATCTTCCTTAATATTGTTCTTTAGTCTTTCCTTTTTTCAACAACCCAGAATACCCTGGAGTCTAAATTATCTTAATTAGATGCAATTAAAGTAGATTGCTTTATCTGTTAATTAACAAACTTGGGATTTAGCAATACTGAAATAAGCATTATGTTGCCTCCTCTTTGAGATGCTGATACATATGTCATATTATTCATTCGAATCTCATTCCCTATGTTTTCTCTTGTATCTTAACTTATTTTCTGATTGCAATCCATATTTCAACAAAACTGTGTACAGGTTTAATTTATAGGGGTTTTTTTTAGACTTTTTTAAAATCTCCAGGTGTAACCTGACATTAAACCAAACCACCTGCATTAGATGTTTTGAGAGAATAATAAATTCAGGTACGGTTCATATACCCTGTGTTTCAAATGTTCGAACATAAGCAATATCCCAATGTGTTTTATGAAGATGAAGACATGTGATCTTTCAGGAACCCATGATGGTTTTCTATTGTTTCATTCCATGTCAGTGTTTCAGTCATTGGTTTGACTTGGAGCCACCCAGGGCCACAGGACTCCAGCTATAGTAGTTTGGTAACAGCTGTGGGAAAACAATACTCTCAGTGCCAGTTTCATATTTAGGAATCCAACAGTTCTCACTTTCTCCTCTGCCTCTCAATCTGTGATTCTTTATGCTATCTTCGCTGATTTGATTTATCTCATTTATGCTGAAAAGAGTTCAATATTCCTAAAACATATGATAAAATTCTTGCCTCAAAGTCACTTATTGACTTTTTTGGTGAAATAATGCTCACATTCACACATCCCTTAGGGAATACCACAGTCTTTTCACTGAACTCATTGCCACCTTTCTCTTATTGCCTGAATCCTCTCTATTTTCTTTCCACAAAATTCATCTTCTTAAATACACTTTGCTTTCTGTCATTTTTCTCTTCAAAAGCCTTCAGTCACTCTCCAGTGCCTCAGGCAGTTACTCCCCAGTGTGTTACAAAGGATTGTAAATCCATGTAGACAACATGTCCTGATGGTAGAGTACATAAATATCTCCCACAAATAAATTCTACTGTATTTCAAAAGCGTAAGATGTAGTTAATTAAATATTGACTACAAATAATGCTCAGTTTTTAAGTTTCCAAATTTTGCATCTTCTCAATAAAAAAGTATAATATTCTTCAACTTTTATTTTTTGCCAATCATGCTTTTGGCTCTGCATAGATTAATCACATACAAACACACACACATACATACACACTCACACAGAGTCACAAACACATCCTCTTAAAACAGCCATCTACATACACGCACAAACACTCACAAGAATGAGACGCATAATTGCCATCTTCAGTTTGCAACAAAGAGAGTAAAGTAAGGTGAATTTAAATAAGTTGTTCAAAGGAAAACATCCTACAATAACCTGAAATTCAAACGGGGAATTTCTTTTCAGCTTGGGATACTTTTAATTATGCAATTAGTACAGTTTCTATTTATGGTAATCTGTGAAATATTTGTTGCTAAAAATACAGAGATATAGACTTGAAATTTGAAGCACTGTAGAGAAATAAGCACTTAATTACCTTTAATAGAATATTGAAAATTATTTCAATAATTACTCTATAGTGTTCCAAGGAATATTAACAAGGTTCCAAAGAAATGAACTTATTTCCTGATCATTCAATTTTATGAAAAACTTGAAAATGTATCTGTAGGGAGAGATCAGAATCTATCAGGACATTAAATTCTCTAAGCTCATCATACATAAAACTGATCACCATTTCTGTATTTCACAATTTCACACAACTTGAAATGTAAAAGTCTAGGTTTTCTATAGGGAATTCCTAGTCTTATATTCAAATATTGTCTCAACTAACTTCCAAATTTAATCTTTATCAAATTGCATTCTTTCTCATTTCTGTGACTTTCTTCTTTCTGTTAGATACTCAAAGTATTCTCTGTTATGCATTTAAAATTTAATGCAATTAATATCATTTAAATCCAGCCATGGTGAGGCACACCAGTAATTCAGCACTCTAAATAGCTGAGACAGAAAAGCCACAAGTTCAAGTCCAGCATAGACAACTTAGTGACAGTAAGACTCTGTCTCAAAATAAACAAATAAGTAAATAAGGTCTGAGAGTGTAACTATGAGAAAGACTTAGGTTCAGTTCTTTGTACTACACACACACACACACACACACACACACACCATTGCTGTTATTTAAAGTCCTGTTTCCTACAGTGTTCAAAATTATTTACTAAACATCTCTCTTCTCTAGCGATGGTGAAACCTTTAGAGAGCTAGTGCTGGAACTGCAAGCCAAACACACTTACAGTATTTATAGCAAAGTGCCAACACTGCTGTGAAAGCTGAATACTGAGGTTTCAGTTTAGAAAAAAAAACTCATACATTAACATCTTTGTCTTCAAAAAAAAAAATACATTAACACATGTGCCATAGGTTCACCACCACTGTTGTATGAGGACTACCCCGTAGTAAACTTAGCCATCAAGGAAACACACATTGCCTTGTGATGGTTCTATTATTGCACTTCTCTTATCATACAAACTGTGTGTTAGAACCTGTATGCAATTTAAGGCTGCTTTTTGTTGTTGTTACTGTTGTGTACCTTAAATTCTTAGTACAGTTCTTTGCAAGCAATAAGCATTCAAATATGTACTGTGAACGGTAAGTGTAACCAAGGAACGTAACGAAAATCGGTGAGAGGAGATGATGATTGGATACTAACATACAGTTCTTGTCTGCTATTGCAAAGTAACAGGAACATAGATAACAATAGTGGATTGTATGTTCCAAAAGCCAGAAGAAAGAAGTTTGAATGTCTTCACGATGAAGAAATGATAAATATATGAAGTTATTTTTATATTATTAGCCTGGCTTAAACATTACATATCATATACATTTATTGGAACTTCACATGCTGTCTCATTTAAAGATACTTTTTATTTGTTATGTATCAGTTAAAATTAAATTTAGAAATGGTACTTTGCTTTTCCCCATCCCAGCTGTTCTTTAATTTTGAACACTTTCTTTCCCTTTCCTTATTACAGTATCTATTGTACATTTTTGATCTTATTATTACAACTACTTTTAAGATAACAATATGTAATATATAACTAGTATTGATTTCTTACTGCTTTTTTTGAAATTCTGTATTACTTCTACCCTTTTTTCTGTTTTGCTTTTTTAAAAAAAGAAATTTTTAAAAATGATATTTTGTTACTAAGACAAAATGAATTTTGAGTGTCTAGAGAAAATATATAAAATGATTTAGTTCTTTTTTGCTAAATCACTTGGTTGGCATTAGGATCAGATGATATCGAATGATCATATGAATCTTGGGCTAAGAGAATATTCGCTAGTAGAGGTGTACATAGATCATGGCTTTGAGAAAACTAGTTTATTGAAACTAATTAATTGACTTGAAAAGTTCTGCTCAAAAATGCCATGTTTCAGGTCCCATATTGTAATAATGCCTGTCATTATATAAATGATGAAGACACTTCTCACATGAGAAAGGGAAGGATATATTTCAAAGCAATACAGTCTACCATCAGTATCCTAAACTTAGATCCCAAAGAATCTATTTGTAATGTTTAATTTTTGAAGCATAAATGTTGAGTAAAATTATTTTCTGTAAGATAAACGGTGCATGTAAAACCATGATAGTGTTAGATTTCCAAAGATACTTAATTCCAAAGAGGTATACATAGAGGATAAAAGTATGTTGCCAACCAGAGTTTTTTATAAGTCAAGTTGTTAATTAAATGACAAAACAATCTTTATTCCTGTCCTGTGTCAATTACATAAATCCACTGTGGTTAACTTAAAATTGGTAAGTTGGCACCTACCTATCTTCACATAAAGTTATACAGGCTGGTTTAATTCGCGATAGAAATAATTGTGAGTATGTTTTATATAAAATAAATAATAAATTGTTTGGAGCTACAAATAAAAAATTGATTAGTAAGGCAGTCATATTCTGGCAAAAACTGTCTCTTTTTTCTAAACATGTGCACAGACACGTACGAATACACACACACAAACATGTAAGATTCTTTTATTTTGCAGGCATACAAAACTTGCAAGTTCCTATTAGGTCACCTTCCTTGAGACTCATCTGAAGGACAAATTAAAAGCAACTCAGAGAATTACCAAAATAATGGTACTGAGCGATAGTCAACATGTGGGACCTAGAAATGTGCTCTGTTTTATTTTGAAAACAGTATAAAGTAGCAAAAACCATTATGTAACCAACAATAGATGAGCTGGCTTGGTGTGCCATTGATCATCCCTCTCAGCATTTAAAAAAAGAAAGCAAAGGTAGGTGGAGGTGGCAGTGCAGAGTATCATAAGGATGCTGCTGCTATTTTATATAGTTCAGCAAAAATGCAATAGTATTTTCCCATTATTCCTGTATATCATTTTGCTGACATTCCTAGAATAAAGTCACTATGAACTTCTTAAATATTAAATGTTTTTATAAAAATTATGCTAGTCAATATTTAGCTGTATCATTCCTGTAAGTTTATGCAGAGGTTTAATTCAGTCATTTAATCTACATAATGACAATAATAATCTGCCTTGAAGCTATATGAAGGTTTAATTACTGAGAGTAGCATCAGTACTATTATTTTGTTTCACATGTAGAACAAAAATAATTTTATGACAGCTAAGTTGATGACTTTCTCAATGCATGACATGAATGAAATCACAAAGTATACTGTATTTAAAAAAACTATTTTGTACTCATGAACTTTAGATATTACTAATTCCAAATTTGATAGTTAAAGTATTTTGAATGCTATTATGTTGGTGAAGTTTTTCTGAAGTTAATTTGCATATTCCATTTTAGGTCAAGTTGCTGTATCTGTAATTCATAAAATTGGAATATAGGTAATGGAAATGAAATCCTAAACACTAAAATTAGTTGGTTTTTCATGCATTACAGATTCAAAACTTTTTAAGCTTAAAAACATTTTAACTTACATACTACAGAACATAATGTTTCTCAAACACATTACTGATAAATTTGAAAACAAACTCCAATTAATTTCCTAAAATCAATTTTTTTCTCAGTTATGAATTCAAACTTGCTAGTGTGTTTCCATTTTCGTTTGTCTTGGTGTCTGAAAACTTTTGACATTTGTGATGGAATTCAGACTTCATTGGTCATGACATTCAATATGATAGGAGCATAAATCAAACAGAAAAACATGAAAAATTTGACACTTCTGTTATTTGATTAGCTTTTCTATTTAGTCTTTTTAAGCTTACAAACAATTGCTAGCCATTTGTATTTTTAAGTAGATTTGAGTAAACCTATTTTTTTTTCTTAAGGAAACATTACAAAACCACTGAAGGCTTTTCCTTTGTTGTTTCTATGTTGTAGAATATAGAATGCTCATATTGAAACCTTTTAATGTTTAAATAAATGTAGATGAAATAAATGGATTAATAGCAGGGTTTTGAATTAGGGAGAAATGCCACCCACACACAATTGTCTTTTTCCTCAGGCCCAATCACTCACTTGTATTGTCTTTCTTGATTGATTTGTCATTTGGTGGCAGCTGAACTGTGCATTTGAAACTCCTTTGTATAGATTTAATCAGGAAATGGAAATCACGTCTTTGATTGACACTAATAATTTGTAATCATCTGCTCTAGCTGGAACAGCTGAATCTCTTCAAGATTATGAAAAGGAAAAGTCCTTTACATTTATTTTACCTATTCATTTTAGACCATTTCATGTAGGTAGAACTGTCAATTTGGAATTCTGTATAGTTGCACTGTAATTCTTAAAGAATAGAGCTAAAAACATTTTCATGTTTTTTTGTAAACATCCCCTCCATAATTCCATTAAGGTTTTTAAAGTAAAATTTAGGTACCTAATTGTAAGGTATGCTTACCCTGATAGTAAAAGATATACTTTTAAGCTATTCTAAAAAATAATTTAAATGTTGTATATTTCAGAGTTTCTATAATTAAGGCTAGATTTTTCTGTAATTTCCTGTCACCTAATAAGATGCAGAGAAAATGTAGACATGCCCTCTCCAAACTATCAAAACGTAATGCATAATTACTCTAGGCTGTGACACCATGTATAATAAGACTTTCTGTGTGGTGCTTTGCAATCTTTAGAAATTCATTTTGTTTCTTTATGATCAGGTTGTCTTTTTTTAAAATTCTCTTTGTAATTGCATCTATTATTTATAATTAGTAAATAGATTTTACTGTATTTTAGTTGCATATTGTATATATGGAGTAACACATGTACTTCATATTTCTTAATGCATATGTATTTTTATACAAGTCAAATATTTATGGTTGCTTGCCCTTATCTATTGGAGAATCTGGTAGATGGAATCTGTGTGAATGTCCTTGCCAAGATTTCTTTGAAACCTAATTTCTTGGGGAAAATGGCAGCCTGTGCATATATATTTTTTGGGGTCATATTTTTTTAAAACAGTTACTCTGTCCTTGTCATAATGAATTTTAATCTTTCCATTAGAGATAATATTTCACTTTTCCAAATTTCAGTAGAAATTTTATTATAATACATTGTTTGTAAATATTTTATGAAGCATCTAATGTTCTGGTTTCTTAAGAATAAATTCTATGTCTGATTCATTTTTGTCTCTGACAGAATGTAATACAATCATTTAAACACTGCAGTTGGGAAATATGTATTTGTTTAACAAATGATTGCACCATAATTTTGTTACCACATGAAGGAAGTGATCTTTCAAGATTCCTTCAAAGTAGCTAAATATCATAATGGCTGAAACTACTAGAGTTTCTCAAAAAAAGAATGAATCATCTGTCTTTCAGGTCTTATTAACTATCATGTCATCTGGAACTTAAGAAATGAATTTTTATGGAATAATTATTTTTCACCTTTATTATTTGGTTGCTTTAAGAAATGGATGACTATCTTATACACAATCAAGAGGGATGAAGAAGTTGGGATAAGAAGTTCAATATCTAGATAGGTTATTGAATTACTTGTAATTTTCAGATAGAAAAATATTTTTAAAATCCTATTTTTATAACAATCCACATGTTATTATTTTGTAAATTTTTGTAGTGAAGAAATTCTAACTGAAACATTACATACTGTATTAGACAGAGGGAATTTCAGCAGTTTTTCCTTATACCTTTTTAAGTCTGTAAATCTGTATTTTTTAAACTCAAATGTTTGAAAATGACATTTTCACTTGAAAAGTAAGGAAAGCCAGACCTAATGTTTAATTCACAGAATCACCCCTGTTTGACAAACATTTGGACTTATGAAAATTACACTAATGTCTCCAGGCATGTTTTCCACAGGACTTTGAAATGGCATTTTTATGCCCTTTGTGATAAATCAATAACTTTTTCAGTTTCATGCACAGATTTAGAATAATCTTCATTCCACACACAGGATGGTTGGAGATGTCAGTTGATACCATGATTATTGAAAATGAAAACAAGAAAAATATAGGAAACCAACTTAGGCAATGCAAGAGTAATAGGTAAATTGTATATATCACTCCATCAGTTATCGTAATATAGCTAGCTGTAAGAAATAATACACAGATTGCTTAGTATATTCATTGCTCAGTTTCCTCACATAATATGTACCATTTTGCAAAATTATAGTTGAATAACACAACGAAGATACTAATACTGATAGACCTGAAGTACAGGATAGTCCCTCACCATGAGGATTCCTCCTATTGCTGTTTTAAATGTTCATATGCTTCCCTTTACTCGCAATTAACTCTTGACAAGCATGAATTTTTGTTTTTCATTTTTAAAAATGTTGTCACTTTTATATTTACATAGGTTGAATTTCATAGGAAATACCCTTCTGGTTTTTTGTTTTGCTTTGTTTTTTTGGTAGCAGGGATTGAACTCACAGCCTTGCACTTGTCAGGCAGATGCTTATGCCACTGAGCTAAATCCCCAGCCTGAAATACCCTTCAGGGATTGATTTCTTCCACACATCATAGTTTCCTAGAAATTTGTCAAAGATGATGAATATATCACTGTTTATTCTTATTTTTTATTGCAGAGTAGTATTTTATAGCATAGATGTACCACAGGGTTTTTTTTTAAGTCATTGATCCACTGAAGGATATCTTGGTTACTCATGGTTTTTGGCTATTTGCACAGATGTGCCTTTTTTCTTGCCTTCCTGTGAATTTGTAGAATAACTTGTAAAATTTCGTGTTTCAAAATATACATTGCCATTTATCACATCAGTCACCTCTGTTGACATCACTTTGTGTAGAGCATAATAAATTTGCTTCGGTTTTAGTCCACTCACTACCACCATTAAGTGCCATTATCCTAAAAGTTGGAATGTGTTTTAACTTTTGTTTCAATCATAGTGTATTACTGTAAAGAATTAGTGAGGTGGACTATATAGTGTGCTTGCCCATATTTCTGCTCTTTCAACTGTTCTTATTCTATTATCCAAGATTTCCTCTTATATGATTTCCTTTCAGTGGAAAGAACACAGTGTGCATATGATAATCACAAATTCTTTTTCACTTTCTTTAACTGAGCATGTCATTATTCCCCCATATTCTGAATGATAGTTTCTCCAGTTACAGAATCGGTTATTCAGTTTTATTTTCTTTAAGCACTAGGGAAGAATATGTCACTTTGGTTTCAGACAAGAAACCCACTGTCATAATAATGGATGCTCCTGTTTATGATTCTCCATATGTTTTTCTCTGAAAGTTTTCAGGGCTTTTTTTTTTTTTGCTTTTAATTTTAGAGTTTACTTCAAAAATTTTATCTATATCACTTTGGCTTTATTTTGTATCAAATTTGATCAATGCAGGATTATTTATTACATCAAATTTAGAAGTTTTCAACTGTCATTTATTTTGTAAACTTTTTATGCAAATTTTTCTCATTTTCTTCTGGGACTCTGATTGTACAAATGTTGGAAAATATTTTATTCTCTCCATCAATCTGTGGGGGATCTTTTCTAGTCAGTTATTTGTTTTTCTTTGTGGTTAACATTTTAGAGTTCATGTATGAATAATGTTATGTGGCATTTGTCTTTCAGAGTCTAGTGTGTTTCACATAACATTATCATTTGTAATTCCACCTAGGTTATAGCAAATTACAGGATTTTATTGTACTATTCCATTTTATGTATGTACCACAATTTCTTCATTCATTCTTCCATTGATGGACTCTTTTTTCTTCCTATTTCTTGGCTATATGAATAGTACCAGAATGAATATGTGAATCAAGTTGTCCCTTTCACATAATTATTTCATTTCCTTTGAAGATATACTTTCAAAGTATATCTAGGATGTATGTAATACTTATTTATACATTCTAGCACAATTAATTGAAGACTTTGTTTTTAATCATCTTCATTAAAAATCAGTTAATTGCGGATGTACAGGTTTATTTCTTTGTTCTTTACTCTTTTCCATTATTCTATGTGTCTGTTTTTCCCGCTAATACTGTAGTGTTTTGATTGCAACCTATTGTGATGTATTTTGAAGTTGGGAAATATAGTATCTCCATTTTTCTCAAGATTACCTTGATTGTTTTTCTACTACTTCAATACACGGGATTACATTGATTCTGCAGATTGCTTTGGATAGTATAGACATTTTAACAGTATTATTTCAATCCACAGGCATGGATTTTTTTTAAATTTTATGTATGACTCCTTCAACTTCTTCCTGAGTATTTAAATTTTTATTATTAATATCTTTCTTGTATTCAGTGAATTTATTTCTAGGTAATTCAGGGTTTTTTCTGTTTTTGTTTTTTGTTTTTGCCTTTTTGAGACAGGGTCTTGCTATGCATTTCAGGCTGGCCTTGAGTTGACTTTGTAGCCCAGTCTGGTCTCAAACTCACAACGATCCTCTTGCGTCAGGCTCCCAAGTGCTGCGATTACAGTTGTGAGCCACCATGCACAGAGCAATTCAGGTTTTAACAACAATGGAAAGTGGAAATACTTCGATTTCTATTTTAGGTAATTGACTGCATACACAAATGCTACTGATTTTTGAATATTGATTTTGTATCTTGTAACTTTGCTAAACTTGTTTATTAATCTTAATAGATTTTTTGTTGTGCATGTTTTATCTTGAGTATCTGGTATTCCAATGTTTCCCTCCTTGCAAGAGGCATAGTTTACCTAGGGCAAGTCCGCAAAGGGGCTATGCTTCATCAAGTATCAGGAACAGGAAGCAATTTCTCCTTTCCCAAATTCGATATACCCTAGCCCCACAGTGGGAAGGGGAGCAGGGAGGATCAGCAATGAAATCACTATACTATTCTTTCTACAGTGGGATGGAGAATACTTTCTCCAGTCTAGAGACGGTGCTATGTTTTATTCAGTATTTGAGAACGCAACACCATGCTCATGATACATTATTATTAATGTTACTCACGTTACTTTTCTCTTACTCTATGCTAAGCAACCTGACATGTTCAAAATACTACATCATTCAGTACCTAAAGAAGCAAGTAAGAGAATTTATGAAAATTAAACTATGTTTTTTACTTTATAGTTTTTTTTCTTTTATTAGTACATACTTGCAGTACAAAATGTTTGCATTCTTCTTGGAGAGTGGGTACCTGTACATCACATAGCTTGTTTCTTTTTTGCAGTCCCCTTTCCTTCCTCACCCACCTCTACACATCTGCATCTAAATCCCCTTTCCTCATTTTCATTCTTATTTTTCTTATTATTCTTAGCTCATGTTTATGACATAAAAGGTTTACATTCATAGAGATTATTGTGTAAAGAGAATAAGAAAGTGATGCTGCCTAGAATTTTAAGAGAGATAACAAGAAATATTTACACAAAATGGAGTACTACGCTGCTATATGGAAAGACAAAGTTGAATCATTTGTAGGAAAGTAGATGTACCTGAAGACCATAATATTAAGTGAAACAAATCAGATACACAAGCTTAAATATTGCATGGTTTCTCTTATAAGAAGAGCAAAGTAAAAGATAAATAATATGGTGTTTAGAGATGAATCTTTCTCAAATGGGAGAGATTTCAAGAGATGGAGGAAAGATGGGGGAGGAGAGCGAAAGAGGATGAAGAAGAGAATTAAGTTATGTTACATACCTGTACTAACTTCACACAAGAAATCTAAACATTATGTACTACAAACATACAAACATGTACTAATAAAAATGGAGGAAAAAGAAAAAGCAAAAAGGGAGGGGCTCAAATTTATTTCATAATAAAATGGTGTGGAATAGTTAGTATTCTCTCAAAAGATGAGAAGCAGAGGGTTTTATAGTTCCCACAAAATGAAAAAATAGTGAGAAAGTAATGGAAAATATGCATGTGGAGCACGTGGGTAACGAGGTGCCAGAGTCTTCAACTAATAGCAGCTCTCTGGAGTGCAAGGAAATAAAAGAAAAAGGAGTAGCAGAGAAGAGTCAGGAAAAATCAAGATTCAGCTATAACATTTGTACTGTTTTCTTTTAATTAAAAAATTTTAAACGAGCAGATAAAAACAAAAAAATCACATTAATATTATACCATGGGTTTTATATACACTCTCTTTTCCTCTCACTCTTGCTCTCTCACCCTCTCGCTCTCTCTCAGATTCAAATCAGGTTAAACGCATCTGTCTTCTTAAATATTTTTTATTTCATTAGAGTTTTTTTTTTTGTACCAGGGTTCAAACTCACAACCTCAGGCTTAAACCACGGGGCCAAACTCCAGGCCCTTCTTTAGAGTTAAAAGCGTTAACTTTCTTTTGTGTCTTTTTGAAATGTGCAGCACATTATTGGCATCTATGTCATCTCACTTTGTAACAGCAGTCCAGAAATTCTTGCTCTTGCCTCACTGTACTTAACCTTTATTTTTAATTTTTATTTTTTATTAGCATGTGTTTTCAATAATGATTACAATCCTCATGAGGAATTAAATATCATACATTATGCATCTTAACTCTTTTATGTTATCTGGTCACGGTAAACTCTTCATGCCATTTGCCCATGTAGCAAAGGAATCACTGTCAGGTGATGGTCACAGTTTACTGAGATTCTCAGGTGCCTGCCTTTGGGAAATGAGTTTGTATCATTAGTCCTGAAAAATAGCATAACTTTAGTAAAATGCTTTTCCAAAAAGTAACGTTTCTGTGCTTTGCTCTCTGTTATATAATCAATCTTCCCTCTGGTTATTTCGGACACATCTTCTGGGAAGCATTCAAATGTTATTTCTCTCTTGTAAATCCATAAATTTCAAGTGATGACATCACATTTCCCCTCCTGATAAAATCCATGCTTTTTCCATTCTAGCTTATTACGTATTATTTTGTGTTTAGTGTGTCTCCATCCCATTTGCATATCCCATTACTTGTTAATGAATGGTATAAACATGTCAACTTAATTTTTTTTAAGGCTAATAAATGCACAGAATGGGCAAATTACTATTTTCTTGCACTACTTTTATATTATTTGGGCTGTAGAATAGCTCTCTGACCTGCTAAAATGTGAGTCAGTGCCTATTCTTACAATTTGTGGTTCTAGATCGTATTATTGTCATTATCATAGGTTCTGTGGTAGACCTATTTGAAGCTGGGCCCAGGGTTTCCTGTCCCTGACATACTTGCCCCATATAATCACTGGGACTATGAATAAAATGGATTTTACCTCCATGTTTAGTTCATAAGGTAGAGATTTAAGAAAGGGTAATTTCTTGGTGCATTGGATTTAATCTTGCAAGCCCAGGAAAAATAAAGTGTTCCTTTTTTTAAACTATCATATTTTTTAAATGTAGATTTTAGATTATTTACAAAGAATCAACATAAAAATCAATAGAACAGACAAGTAGGTTTAGCAAGTTCATGGTACAAGGTCACAAAGCCATATACAGAAATCTAGTGTTGGCCTATATACAAGCAATGAACAATTCAAAAGTAAAATTGTAAAGGCACCAGTTACAACATCACAAAAAAAGCTTAAAGTAACATTACTGTATAAATCTACCAAAATATAGTCATTATCTGTATCCTACAAACTATAAAAACTGATCAAAGTACTCAAACACAGCCTAAATAACTGGATAGAGACTATGTATGTGAATTGGAAAAGTATCAAAACATTTATTGTTCCTGAACTTATCTATAGATTCACCTGAATGTCTATCAAAATCTCAGAAACATTCTTTTCTTTCTTTTCAGTGAAAGGAGACATTAAATTTATTTCTGAACAACGCCATGTAGATGACAAAGGAGGCCATTGTGCTTTGTTTTTTAAACTATCTTAACTGTTTTTATATACATATATAAACATATACATAGTTTTATTTTCAGTTTGTCACACAAGTGAAATAATACAATGCTTACACATGTGTCACTTATTTATTTAACTAATAAGTATATTCTCAAGATGCACTCATTTAAGTATAAAAGTGTCCAGTTTACTCTTCTTTATAACTGAGTAGTATTCCATTATGTAGAAATACCACATCTTTTTTGTCCATTCCTCAGTTGATGGGCATTTAGGTTGTTTCCAAGTTCTGGCTATTATGAACTGTGCTGCTATAAACATAGGTCCATATGTGTCACTGCGGTACGATGTTTTTAATTCTTTTGGAAAGATACCCAGAAGAGGAATAGCTGGGTCAAATGGAACCTCCAACCCTAGCTTTTTGAGAAATATCCACACTGATTTCCACAGTCTGCATTATCAACAACAGTGGAGAAGGGTTCCTTTTTCCCTACAGCCCCTCCAGCATTTGTTATTGGTTGACTTCTTAATATTAGTCATTCTCTCCGGGGTGAGGTGGCATCTCAGTGTTGTTTTCATTTGCATCTCTTGAATGAACAATGCTGTTGAACATTTTTTCATGTATTTATTTGCTGTTTGTACTTCTTTATCTGAAAAGTGTGTGTTCATCTCAGATGCCCATTTTTGGATTGGGTCTTTAAATCAGTGAGGACTGATTTTTTTGAGTTCTTTATACATTCTCTATAGTAATCCTTTATCTGAGGGACAGCTTGCAAACATTTTCTCCCACACTGTGGGTTGTTTCTTCATGCTGTTAGTAGTTCCTCTTGCTGTGCAAAAGCTTTTCAGAAGGATGATATCCCATTTGCTGATTCTCTGCGATACCACCTGTGCAATTTGGGTTTTGTTCATAAAGTCTTTGCCTACACAAATGTCTTCAAAACTTTTGCCTACTCTATCTTGTAGCAAATTTAGTGTTTCTATTTTAATATTGAGATTTTTAATCCATTCAGATTTTTGCTTAGTACACAGTGAAAGACATGGATCCAGTTTTAATCATTGGCATGTGGAAGGCCAGTTTTTCCAACACCATTTATTAAAGAGGTTATCTTTCTTCCAGTGAATGTGTTTGGCACCCTTGTCAAAGATAAGGTAGCTTACTGTGTCTGCAGCTGTTTCTGCATCTTCTAATCTATTCCATTAATACTTTGGTCTGTTTTTTTTTGCTAGGACCACACTGTTTTTTATCGTAGTAGCTTTATAGTATAATTTCAAGTCAGGAATTGTGATGCCCTCTGATTTGTCTTTGTTGCCCAGGATCACCTTTGCTATTCTAGTTCTCTTCTGGTTCCAGATGAATTTTAGGATTGTTTTCTCTAATTCTGTAAGATATCCTATTGGAATTTTGATTGAGATTGCATTGAATCTGAAAATAGTTTTGGAAGTATGGCCATTTTCACTATACTGATTCTTCCTACCCAAGAGCATGGGATATCTCTCCATTTTCTGATATCCTCTTCAATTTCCTTTTTTCAGAATACTATAGTTTTCAGTGTAGAGGTCTTTTACATCTTTTGTTAGGTTGATTCCTAAGTATTTCATCTTCTAGGGTGTTATTGTGAAAAGTATTGTTTCCCTGATTTCTCTCTCAGTGAGTTTGTTATTCGTGTACAAGAAGGCTATTGATTTTTGAGTATTGACTTTGTAACCAGTTGCATTATTAAATCTGCTTATTAAATCTAGAAGTCTTTTGGTGGAGTTTTTGGGATCTTCTAGGTAGAGTGTCATATTATCTACAAATAATGATAGTTTAACTTCTTCCTTTCCTATCTTTATTCCTTTTCTTTCTTTCTCTTGTGTAATTGCTCTGGCTAAAGTTTCCAGGACTATTTTGAATATGAGTGGGGACAGTGGACATTCTTGTTTTGTTCCTGATTTTAGAGTGAAAGCTTTCAGTTTTTGCCCATTTAGTATGATGTTGGCTGTTTGTTTGTCATTGATGGCTTTTATCAGATTGAGATAAAGACTACCTTTTCCAATTTTCTGTAGGGTTTTTATCATGAGTGGGTGCTGAACTTTGTCAAAAGTTTCTTCTGCATCTATTGAGATGATCATGATTTTTGTCCTTGGCTCTGTTAATATGATGTATTACATTTATGGATTTACATGCGTTGAACCATCCCTGCATCCTTGGGATGAATTCCACTTGATCGTGGTGTACAATTTTTTGATGATTTGCTGCAGTCTGTTTGCCAGTATCTTATTGAGGATTTTTGCATCAATGTTCATTAGGAAGATTGGCATGTAATTCTCTTTCTTAGTTGAGTCTTTCTCTGGTTTTGGAATCAGAGTAATGCTTACTTCCAGGAATGAAATTGGGGAGTATTGATTCCCTTTCAATTTCATTAAAGAGCTTGAGATACAGTGGTACTAGTTCTTCACTAAATTTCTTGTAGAATTCAGCAGTGAATTCATCAGGGCCTGGGCTTTTCTTTGTTTATAGATTTTTAATTACATCTTTAATTCAATTTATTGATATTGGGTTATGTAGGACTTATATCTTCTTGATTCAACTTTGGTAATTCATATGTATCTAGGAATCTGTCCATTTCTTTTGGAGTTTTCCTTTTGCTGTTTAAGAAAGTCAGAGAGCTAGTAGGGAATTCCAGGTGAGACAGATTTTCCATTGCTAAAATGAGAAAAGGCCTGTTCTAAGAACTTGACTTCAGAATGGTAGAACTGAGAGAAAACTAGGCCCACAGTTAAAAAGATAACAGGGCATAATTCCAATAAGTGTAAGGGAGTGAATTCTACCAACCACTGAATTAGTTTCTCTCATCCAACACCCTGTGGCTTTAGATTAAGGCAAGAATGAATAGTGCCACACACATTCTGTGCACTTGTACCTGCTCATCTCATCATTGCAAATTGTCACCTCCAAAGGTTGCTGTAAATTTCAACTGTTGTTCCAATCTCTAACTCTTCCCTCCTTCAGATGTGACTTATATGTCACCATTCATGTCATGATAATGGCAAGATTACAATGTTTCTGGAACCCAAAGAGCATTTAAATGTTCATTTCTCCTGGCCCACATTCAAGATTACAGTACCTGAACTGAGACATGCTGCTTTAAATCCACTTGTTGGTCTGATTTTTCCAAAGATATTTTTGCATGCATCTCCACAGTTGAGTAGATGTTTTCATGCTAATGAGCTTAATTATTTTCAGGTAATCAGCTACTGTCATATCTAAATTAAGCTAAAAATATTCTTCAAGATTCAGAGACTCATATGTCCATATCAAAATCATTTTGCATATTATTAATGCAACAATTTCAGTTACCCTCTCTTTCTTAATATATTTGTTTAAATTCACCCAAGATAGTATCGAATTTCCTCTTAGCAGTATTTAACATACTTCAACCATGCGGCAGCTGAGTACATACTGAATAACAGACCAGCTGTCTTTCTGGAAAAAAAATAAATAAATGGTGGCATCACATAGTTACCCTATGAACAATTCTACCTGTTGTTTCTGTAGCACTACTTTTCTTTCCCTCAGGGAACTTGCAATCTGTGTGTGCCACTGCAGTCAATATTTTAAATAGTATAATACTAATATAATGGGTGATGTGTTCCCAGGAGACAGACTCCTGGTTCCTAGGTATAAGTAACATAAAACTGGATGCTATGCACACTCCAGTAAGGAAAAAGTCACTAAATTTAATGAAATTAATGTTAGAAAGTGTATTCAAAGTGAGCAGGTTTGTGCCAACAAGAAAGGAACGGCATGAGAGGGGAGAAAAATATGGCCCTGGGTGACGAGAAGAGACTGGAGAAGGGGTAAGTTTGGATTTAGATTTGAAAATGTGTGCCCTGCCTTGGTTCCTCTCACTGAGCCTTTCATGATATGACTGACATGGTGCTGAGTCATCTCAGTTGTACCTGCTGCATGTCCTTTCCCATAATTCACCCTGTTATACCTGGGTATGTAGGAGCTGTGAAGGAGTTCTGAGTGAGGAAAGATCCTTGGAGGTCATGCCGATGGACCAAACACTTGTGTCCTGGAATGTCACGGAATCATTTTCATTTTTATTTCTGCCTGTTGGACAAGGAGGATTTGGTTCTGGGATGTTGCCCAAGTTCAGGTAAGTGGAGAGAAAGTGTCCTACAGCCTTTGGTGTACTGTCTGTATTAGTACGATTGGGTTCTGCAAGATCTGTAAGAGGTGCTGGTTGTAGAAGTTTTAGATTCACGGTTTACCCACTGCTGCACATCAAAAAGCAATAATTTATTAACTTTGGTATGTCGCTACTGCTAGATATCAAAAGCAGTTTCTCCAAAATATACAGTCCTCCCATCCATGAGCTACTTCTTAATCTCTGAGCATTGTCAGTGGCCAAGAATTTTGTTGTATCTTGTTGGACTATTTCTCCATTTGGCTTTCCACTCCACCCCAGGGTAAACACAGCAATCACTTGTTAAATGGGTCTTGTATTTTACCACAACTACCTAACAAATTCTAGACCACCCTTGCCATATCCAAATATGTTTTGGTTTTTTGTAGTTCCTACAAATTATCAGCATAGTGGATAACCAGACAAATAATGGGCTTCCCAATCAGAATTTACTAGCAATATAGAGAACACTTTGCTGCCACAGTAAATAAAAGTTAAAATCAGTAGAGTTGAGACAGTCCTGTGAAGATAAGCTTCATGTTTTCTACTATAACAACAAATTGCTTTACCTGTCTATCCACAGGTGATGGACACAAGGTGTCTACAATACTATTTCATACCATTTTACTTGAATTTCTTTTTTTTTTTTTTCGCTCACTGTGGAAGACAGACTGTAAGACGGCCCTCTCTTCTGGTATTCATTTCCTTGTGGAAACTTCTGTGGAGCCTGCACTGCCATTATTGTTTGACTATTAAAATAAACAGGACAAGTAATATGATTTCACTTCTGAGATCTTATTTTAAAAAATTGTAATGCCACAATGAAATAAATAAAAGCAAATGAATATATAGTTCAGTGATAGCATGTATACATAGTATGTGTATGGCATCAGGGCTAATCCTCAGCACCATCAATCAGTCAATCAATCAATCAATCAATTCACATAAAATTGTGGTGGTTTCTTTATTGGGTGCTTTCTCCCTCTCATAACTCATCTAGGAGATGTCAGATCTGAAGCAGGTTGCACATTTCATAACATGTTTCATTCTTTAATCTGTCTTCTGGGCATACTGTTTGCATTTCTTATAAATACAAAATAGTATCTTTCTAATACCTCAGTTTTTTCCCACTATAGTATTAAGTTCAAATTTTAGTTACTGAGTCTTCTCATTTAAATTAGCATCCAGTGAGGATAAGTCTCTTTAGATACAAATTCTTGGATTTTTAAATACTATTTTGATTACACTAAAGACTTCTGTACCAAGGAGATAACTTACCTGTCTCCCTCATACCTTCCTATACAGAGAGGAGTCATAAGAGATTTTAATAGACACTCTTATTCCAAACCAAGGAGAAAACAGGAAGTATGGTATTCACAGATCTAGTCTAATTCTGGAATTCAGGTAGTCACACCTCACTAGTGCCTAGATTAGTGCCTAAATTAGTTCCAAGGAGTGGTTCTCTGTTGATCTTTCCTGCACCTGTTAAGTTCTTGTCTCTGCTCTCTAAGTCATATTTCCTTACAGTTTATACATTGTGTCAACTTGAGAAGTCTAGCAGCTTAATTAAGTAAGGCAGCAGGTCTATATTCTGGGGTGTAGAGCACAAGCAGTTACCTCCTCATTGTGACAATTTGAGAAGGTCAGAAGTTTAACTGAGAGACAGGAGGGAGCCAGGGGTCTTACTTTGTAAACATCCTCATCCTGTGCAAAGGAAGGCAAGGATGTTTGTGGATGCTATACCCACCCTGGGGGGAGGGGTGTCCTGTGTACAATATAAGGGAGGAGAAGAGGCTCTTGCCCCACTTTTACTCTGGCTGCTTTTACTTGGCTGTTGCCTTGAAGTGCTCTTCCTGTGCCATGTCACCCTGCTTTGGAGCCAGCTGATTGTGGACTGAAACCACCGAAAACTATAAGCTAAATAAACCTTTTCTTCCCTAATTTTGGGCATCAGGCATTTTGTCTCAGCAACGAGTGAAAAGTAACCAAGACAGAATTTGGTACTAGGAGTGGGGTTGTTGCTGTGACTGTATCTGACTATGTGGTTCAAGATCCTTTGGGAATGGCTTGTGGGAAGAGTTTGGAGAGGTTTGGAGATGTCACCTGAATGCATAGAGCTGGAACAGCTTAGGTTGTTCTGTAGGGGAGATTCTGGTCAGAACTCAGGAGACCAGAAGGCTGATAGAAAGCCTGCTGGTAAAGATCAGGCTTGGGAGGTTTCTGCTAGGAAAAAGGACTGCATTGGTTGTTGGACTCCACATGATATGTGTTATGGCTTGGCGGAAAGTTTGTCTGCATTTTGCTTGTGTCCAGAGACTTTACCTGAGGCTAAGATTAAGGACTGTGGATAATTAATCTGGCAGAAGAAATTTTGAGGCAACCTAATGTTGAAATGGTGGCATGGCTATTACTGGGGACTTTTAGCCAGATTTATGTTGGAAATCAAAAGCAAGGAGTCCAGCAGGATTATTTAAAACATGAGTTTGGCCAGAAAGGAAGCTCCAGTAAGGATATGGACTGTAAAGAAAGGGCTAAGATTTCCATTGCTGAGAAGGAACAAAATAAAAAAGATGGCCTGCAGGCATCCCAGGAAGAGGCAGTTGGTCCCCATGCTTTGCAGCCTTGAAAGTGCAAAAGTGAAAGACTTTGGTTGGAGGAGAAAGCCTCAGAACATCATGTTCCAGAATGGTGGCGGTGGACACACCAGGTTCCAGAATGGAGACAGCATCGAGAATCTGTTCCTCAGAATCAGATCCAGAGTGCCCAGCGATCCAGGCACTTGACCCCTATAGTCAAGAGAGAGGAGAGCCTGGCTACTGCTCCAAATGGCAGCAGACATTGGCATCATCCATGTCGTGCAAGAGTTCTGAGACTAAAAAGGCTTCCCCCTCAATTTCAGAAAGCCTGGGAGGCCAGGCAGTGTGCCCCTGAGAGGACAGTGTGTGAAGCTGCAAGTGTGAAGCCAAAAGTGCAATGGAGAACTCATAAATTTGGAAAAGCCAGAAACGTGGATCATCTAACAAACCCTGCAATGAGGGAGCAAAGTCAGCCCAAGAGAGAAGCTGTGGGATTGGTAACCACCAGAAGTGTCATGGAGGTAGAATTGCACAAGCCCTTTGGAGCTCACAGTTTGCCACAGATTGTCTCAAATGGTTCACATGTAACTCCAGGACTTAATGCTTGCCCTGCTGGATTTTGGTCTTGCTTTGGTTCCAAAGCTTTGTATTCCCCTGTTTGTAACTTATGGAATGGTAATGTTTATCTTGTGCCTTTGTATGTTGGAAGTGCTTAACCTTGTTTTCATTTGTACAAGAGCTTGCCATAGATCTTGGAGGAGTTTTGAGACTTGGACTTTTCAGTAATGCTGAAACTGTTAGGACTCTGGCAACTTTTGCAGATGGACTAAATGCCTTTTGCATAAAGGGATGTGCATGATTGGGCCGGGAGTTTGGCTCAGCTGCTTACACGCCTGCCTGACAGGCACGAGGTTGTGAGTTCAATTCCTGGTGCCACAAAAAAACAAAAACAAAAACAAAAATAAAACATAAAAAAAAGGGATGTGCATGAGTCTTTGGGGGTCCAAGGACAAAATGTTGTTTGCAGTGTAATATAATTGCTGATAGACTTAATGTTGGTTTTTAAGGATTATTAAGATATGTTATAATTATTAAGTTACAAATGCTAAGAATAAGCATGCCTTTGTATCTGGAGAGTGATTTAAAAAAATGTGTCTGGTTGCCAAGTTGACAAGGGGTGGATTGTTATGGTTTATACATTATGTCAGCTTGAGGAGTCTAACAGCTTAATTAAGTAAGGCAGCAGGTCTACATCTTGGGGTGTAGAGCACAAGCAGTTACCTCCTCATTGTGACAATTTGAGAAGGTCAGAAATTTAACTGAGAGACTCAGGAGGGAGCCAGGGGTCTTACTTTGTAAACATCCTCATCCTGTGCAAAGGAAGGCAAGGATGTTTGTGAAGCTACACCCACCCTGCAGGGGGGGTTTTCTGTGTACAATATAAGGGAGGAGAAGAGGCTTGCTCTTGCCCCACTTTTACTCTGGTTGCTTTTGCTCAGCTGTTGCTTTGAAGTGTTGCCCCTGTGCCATGCCACCCTGCCTTGGAATCAGCTGATTGTGGACTGAAACCTCCAAAAACTATAAGTTAAATAAACCTTTTCTTCCCTAATTTTGGGTGTAGGTATTTTGTCTAAGCCAGGAGTGAGACAAAATAATTACCAAATGATATTTTCCTACTTTCCTTTTTTGGGGGGATACTGTAACAAATTATCATAAATTGGGTTTCTTAACAACAACAAAAAGTTAGTCTCTCATAGTTCTGGGGGCTGAGTCATCAGAGATCAAAGTCCTGGGAATTTAAGCGTCTAGTGCTTCCAAGTAGATTTAAAGCCCATTCTTTTTGCTGTTCTCTCACATGAGACAATGAATGAGAGCTCATTCTTGAACTCCTTTGTATAAAGGCAGTAATTTAATCAGGAGAGCCCTACCCTCATGACTGAGTCACCATCCTAATCCCCTGCCTCTTCATACTATCACCTTGGGTTGAGATTTAAACATACGAATTTTCAATAAACACAAACAGTTGAACTACAGACTTCCCTTCTAGTTTAGGCTTCTTCAATGCCTTAACTTCTTCCCCTGTTCCTCCTCTGTTCCTTCCCAACCCACAAGAGTTCTCATTACCTGCTTTTGCTCTTAAGAAATTAGGAGTCTGAATGTATTCTAACACTTTAAGCTCTCTCTTTGCCTTAGTAAAAGCAATAAAATTACTTTTAAACCTTTGGAACCTCAAATTATAGCCCACTTCATTAGACAAGTGTCTCAGATAAGTTTCTTCTCATACCCAGAGCTAAAAAGTCAGAGTACTATAGAATAATGCAAGTGGGAATTTTAAAAGACTGACTTGTCCAGTTGACAAGGTTTATGAATGATAAAATTATGTATGTCTGAGAGTAAATATCTTAGAGATTCACTCTTGAAAATGTGATTTGTGCCATGAATTCATTCATTGCTGTGAGTACATTTCTTATTTTAAGAGTATTTGCTTGAGGGAAATTGTGAATTAGAGATATTTATTTTTGAAAAGAGCAAAACCAGCTTTAGAAGTTCTGCTTACAGTTTTTCCTTTGAGAATGAATGATTTCTTATGTTAGTTTTGCACTGTAGTTGAATATTGCTATACTTTATAAAGCTAAAAGAACCTTCTAAAGATCTGCTGTGTGTATCTTTAGCAAAATCTAGAAATATGTTATACTTCTGCTTTACCACACAGAAAAGTGCAGTTCATTTTTGCAATCAGAAAAGACATGTTTTAAAACCAACCCCTTAAGAATTCTTACCTGCCACTTCAGCATTTACCATCTGTCTTCTTAGGGACCTTCAAATATATAGTTGATTTTAAAAAATATTAGAATAGAAATCCATTTTCCCTAGTCAATTCCTTTTCTGATTAAATATTGCACATAGAAAAATCACCATCCAAACTTAGTGGTTCAAAATTTTTCAATATTCTCTTTTGTGTCCAATATTTGATTAGTACAGATGGATATTCCTACTTCTAATATCTCATGGAACTGCAGATATTTGGCAGATGGGTGTGGTATCCTTTCAAAGTTTGTCAGTGGAACAAGCGTGATGTGATCCTTGCTTACAAGTGTAGAAACTCGAACTAGATGTCTAAAACAGAAGGAATATAAGTATCTCTGCTTTTCTCTTCCTCACTGTCTCTGTTTCTGTCTCTGCCTTTCAATCTCTCTGTCTCTCTACCTCTGCCTCTTTCTTTGTGATCTCTGTTAGTTACCACTTTATATTGCCTGTTCATGTGGTTAAGTTTAGGTTACTTCATTGTTGGTATCAATAGCTTCAAAGTTTCTTAAATGGAAGCTGGCTTTCCCCAGAGTATGTATGCTGAGTCAGTGCGATCAGAATCTGAGTGCATTTACCAAACTGGCTTAGTTGGTTAACTATGTTTGATTGATGAAGTAGCCTCATGTCAAACAAAAAACTAAAAGGGATCCAGACTTTGCATCTTAATGAGGACAGTAGAAAAGAGTGTCCCAATCTTAAGTGGGTATGACAGTCTAATTCTGTTTTCTAAGAAATTTCTCATGGGCAAGAATCGTGTTCTGCTCTTTTAATTAGCATTTTCCCTTAGATTTCTCTCTCCTCTACCTCATGAGTTACACCAGGCCAGGATAAATAATGAGAGAATGATGTGAGTAGAAATTGGAGCATCACTATAGCTGGTGAATTCTTTTCATTCACAGATGTATATTAACCTTGCAAGAAATGTTTTGTTATATTAGTCTGTATTTCACAAACCAAATGTACGTTAATTGCTTTGCTTGAATGTTATTCTCTAACTTCACATTATTCATGTTCAATGAAAAGCCAATCTTTCTCTTTGTATTTCTTACTTTCTACTTGTGCAATTCAAGCCTGGTCAGAGGAGGTGAGTGTAATTAAATATATAAACCTCAATCATAAAAAGAACAAAATAATTTGGAACAAGATATATTATTTTGAATATTAAAATTTTAAAATTTTAGTAAGCTTATTTTTATAATAATAAAATTATAAATGAAACATACAAAAAAGTGGAGACTACATAAATTTTGTAGATTTTCTAAAAAATTTTGTTCTTATGATGCTGAGGACCAAACCTAGGGCCCATACATACCAGACAAGTACCCTAACAGAGAGTTACATCCCCAGTTAGTTTTGCAGTTTTTTATCAGTCTACATCCTTACTCTACAAGAATAAAATTTAAGTTACCAATTTTTTTATCTTGTTAAATATATAGGTACCTAAATGATTAAATATGTATGCGTATACATACTAAATAATAATAGAATAGAATAATTTTATCTGTTTTGTGTGCTTGTAAATATGTCCTCATTTATAGATGGTAGTGTATACCATGTCCACTGCAGCACAACTTGCTTTCCTTGGTGATGACTGTATTTTTGAAATTGTTCCATTTTAATTTTAAAAGTGTTTCATTGGCCAGATCCCTTATTTCTTTTCTTAGTTTATTCGTGTTTATTATGGTATAAAATATATTACTTAATAAATTTCCTATTAATGGATATTTAAGCTGTGTCCAATTTTTTTCAATTAAAAACAATGTCATAAATTATATTGTCATACAATATTTCATAAGCTTAATTGTAGAATATAAAATTGTTGAGTTACAGGTTATAGGTACTTGAAATATGAAAGAGATGATCAAATTCTCATTACAGAGAAAAAACAGTGTACGTATTCCAATTAATTCTAATACTTACATTTTTTGTTATAAGATAATATTAAGAATTGTTTCATAAAAATGAAATCCTATTGTATTTTAATTTATCTTATAAGTAATACTGAGTATCTTTTTATTTGATTAATATATTTACATTTCATTTTCTGTTATTCATTTCTTATGATTCCTGGCTCTTTTTTTTGTTTGTTTTTTTTTTTTTTTTTTTTTTTTTTGCCATGTTGCTTGGTCTTTATCTCACTGGGGTACAGAGTCTTTTTACATATTAGGGATTGCAGTGTATAATTTTGTCACTTACATTGTACAATATTTTCTTCCTTATATTGCTCCAGAGAAACAGAAACATTGGAATACAAACACACACACAGAGATACACAAACACACAGACACACAGACACAAACATGGATACACACACAGACACACACACACGTGTGAGTTGAGAAGCTGACCCACTTGGAAAGCTGCGGTCTCTGCAGTACAGATGGTGCACCTCCAGTTCAAGTCCTAAAATATCGGAAGCTAACAATGCCTGTCCCAGTCTGATTTTGGAACTCAATGGTCTTCCACTCGATGCGTTGTCCTCAGTGAATTGCTTCTACAGCTACTGGAATGTGAATCTTATATGATTAACAAGTTTTATTACTTAAACATTTTTATTAATCCTGAGAAATCAATGCCCTCACCATGAAGCAAAGGAAGCTGGTTATCAGAAAGCCAGGTATCCTGTTTTAATCTTAGAATTGACACCATTATGTAATTTTTGCATATGTGAAAAAGTATAAATTTTGGTACTAGATAATATTAAATTCATAATATCTAACATGGATGGAGGAGGGCACATTCTGAGGCATAGTGATTGGGCCAAGACATGGACCTATTAGACTTGCAATGGGATTGATCTGGCCTTGCAATCCATTACTGCCTTATGAGTGTAGCATTGTTTTCAGTAGGTTTAGACTTTTAAAAGGAGCAAAATCATCAAGAAGATGGACAAATGACTTAAAATAAAAGAAAATAATATAGAAGTGGGTATTTGCTGATTGGATATTTTATTCAAATTTGTAATATGTATATGAATTCAAAACATTTAATTGAAAATAAATTGTATGCTAATTTTTACCTGCTTGAACAGAACAAATCGATTGTCTTACATTCACAGAAGTGGAAAAGTAGCATGGGGTATAAAAATAAACAGAAATTCATTGTGAACCATAAAAAGAAAAGTAAGTAACTGGAGCACTTTCAGCTACTTCTAAAAAAGAAAAAGCACTTGAAAAAAGATTTAAAATGGTAGAAAATAATCTAAACAGCAAAGGTCGAAAATACTGATTTCATTGAGAACAACACTTTGAGTACATAACTTGAAACATTGCACTAATTATCAAGTTATTCAAATCTAGCTAGCAAATTTTACTTCCATTCTTTAAAATACCCTTATGAATTCTAAATTGAATGTGTTCCTAGAATACTTCTAAATTGAAGAAAATATCAATAATACTGATAAGCCACATGTTACTATTTTTGTTCCATACTGTCAACTAAGCAGCTATTTCCTATTAACTATGATGATTAATTTTATATATCAATTTGGTTGAGTCACCATAACCAGATCATTGGTTAAACATTATTTTGGTTATCTCTGTGAGTATATTTTGCAATGAGATTTACAGCTAAATTGTTGAACCTCAAGTGAAACAGATTGCTCTTCCTAATGAAAGTCAAAGTCATCCAATCATTTGAAGACTGAATTAGAATTGAAAGTGGACCTCCTGAATTTTAGACATCTTCCTCATTATTCATGCTGCTTGGCTGTCTGGAAGACTGGCTTTGAACTTAAACTGCAGCTTTTGCCTTAGTCTCTAGCTCTAGCTGGTTAGTTTATTGGTCACTTCCATAAGATTTTAGACTTCCCGAACCTTCCCAACCACATAACCCATTTCCTTCTTTGTTTCTCAACTTCTCTCTCTCTCTCTCTCTCTCTCTCTCTCTCTCTCTCTCTCTCTCTGTCTCTCTCTCCTTCCATCCACATCCTATTTTTTGTATTTCTCTAAAGAACCCTGAGTAATAAATTTATGAAAATGTTTATTATTCTCCTCTCTTGACTAGCCTAGAATATCTGTTTAAGAAAGTAAATACAAACCAGTGTGAAGAAAAAGTCAGACCCCTGGATGACCAAAACTGCACGTTTCTGCACTTCCACATCCAACTCTGGGTCCCCCTGCTGTTGACACTATGTCCAAAAGAAAGTCTGAAAAAAATAATAAAGGACATAGTAAAAGGTGAAAGACAAACCAGAGAGATGATAAACAAGGTTGTCTTTTTAATCTATTCTTCCAAAAGCCAGAGTTGAAGTCCAAAACAGACAAAATACCCATAGGGGAAAAAGGGTTCATTGAAGAAAAGACTTGCAAAGTTGTTGTATACTGTTAACTATCTGTCCTCATCCTGTATGAAATACCATAATTCTTTGTGAAATACATCTTTAATAAAGCTGGATACAGTTTGCCATAAAAAGAATTTGCTAGACTTGGAGATTATTTGGACATCTGATGAAACTCTCAATTCTAGTTATGTGTCGTAATTCGTATTGTGACCTTCCTAATTATGATTTGTATAATTTAATCTAAAAATTTTCCTAAGTATTTAGTCATATCAAATCAATTTTTGGTGGGAAGTGTTATTGTAGATACTTTAAATTTTTTCTAATGGATAAACTAAATTGGATGCAAGTGTAAATTTGAGCTATTAAGTAACCAAAACTGGTAAATTTTACTTGTTAAAAGTTGAAATTCACGTTAATTCTTAAAGCTACTCTCTTCTCTTTAGCTTTTATATGGAGTCCAACCCAGACAATGTACTCTTCTTTTTTCTTGGGAATTCAGGCAGCATTTATATAGGGAAATGGGTACCACTATGTCTCCACAGGTGTTCATTACTTAGGAGAACATGTGGTCACAATAGAAGAAAAAGTTTTGCACGACTGTGCTAGTTTTCTACTACTGCTGTAATAAAATTCCACCTTAAAAAACACAAATTCCTTATCTTACAATTATGTAGAAATATGACATGGATTTGTTTTCTTTCTTTCTTTTCTTTTCTTTTCTTTTTTTTTTTTTTTTTTGTGGCACTGGTGATGGAACTCACAATTTTGCACCTGCCAGACAAACACTTAAGCCTCTGAGCCAAACTCCCACCCCTAGCTTTTTGAGACAGCGTCATACTATGTAGTTCAGGCTGGCCTTGCGCTCCCATTGTAGCCCAAACTGTCCTGGAACTCACAACGCTCCACCTACCTCAGCCTCCGGAGTGCTGGGATTAAAGGCGTGTGCCCCCACACCCAGCTGACATGGATTTCTTTGAATTAAAATTATAGTGTAGATGATCTGTGTTCTTTGATAAAGACTTGAAGAGAGATCTGCTTCCTCTTTCAGTTTCTGCAGGCCACCTACATTAATTGATGTACGTGGACTTCTGTCTTTAAAGTCAAGACTTTTTATTCTTATGCAGTGTGCTTATGTGAACATGTGTGTGGTATTGGGGATTGGAAGAAATGAAAATCTATGAAAAAGTATATAAATTCCCATAATCTTATCAGTCAATAAGAAACAGAAACACTGCAGATATTTCAGTGTATTTCTTTGTAGTGTTTTAATCTATAAGCTTCCTATATAGATGTACATTGTATATAATGTACGTATGCATGTGTTTACTTCTGTGTTATTTTATATTTAATTCTGTATTATAATGTAGGTCAATTTAATTGGAGATACAGAAGTAATATATTACTTCCATGATAAGTTGAAAAATTATATCTAAATTACATATCAGTTTAATGCTTACAAAGTCTCTCAGTTTTATGAATGATAGACGCCATTATATATTTAAGCTAATTAGAATGTAGAAAAGTTACTCTAGGATACACAACTAATTGTCTTACATTTTAAAATCTACAAAAATAACAGGTTGTGATGTAAAGAATGAAATTTTGAGGTGAAGTTATCACTATTAAAGGCACGTTCATTTTTTAAAATGAATCTATTTAAAGGTTCTATTATTCACATCTCAGGATTTAAAACTCAAAGACATCTAGGTAAATCATATAAGGCACAGAACAGGAAATCAAATGAGAGTATTTATTGACCTTGCAGAGACAAGCAATACATCACTTTGCCTACATTCTTTTGACCAAAATATATTGGTCTACCACAGGACCACATTTAAACTCAAGGGAGGTTTGAAAAAGAGCAGCTGGTAAAATATCACAGTAAAGGATTAGTCAATCTGTTTTGCTAAATTTTGTAAAAAAAAGGTTAAATCATTACCTCAATGATCACAGATCCTTTTGAATTCTCTAGGCTATTGTCTCTTAGTCAGAAGATGATTATAACCACATTTTGCATCAATTTTAGGATAAAGACGAAATGAGAGAATTTCCTATGTTAGATCCCTTTCTAATAGTGAATAAAACCTCTAGTAACTGTCTGTTGAATATTATTCATTCTTAATTCAAATAGACAGAAGTTGTTGACAAAGGTTCATGCCTAAACTATTCACATGTCAAAGAAAATAAGACACTCATAATTAATTTTGACTAAGATTTCATAATGTGGGTGGTATTATATTATTCAATCAGATTTTTTGTTGTTGTTGTTAGAGGCTTCTCTGTGAATTGTGGAATTGTCAGTTGCACCCTGGCCTCTAGATTAGAGTCTCTAATGTTAGGGGTAACTTTGAAATTATTGAAATTAGAATTTTGATTTGCTTTTTTGCTGTCATTTGTA
>RJWM01015200.1:0-48456 GCA_004363535.1 Dasyprocta punctata
TTGCTTCCTGATCCGTGCCTGCGCTGCGCGGGCGAGTACTTGGGATTACTTTGTATGACTAACATCTTTTATGTGCATTCTTTCATTTCATATCCACTGCAAACCTATGTGGTAGGAGTTTATATTATTAACTTCATTTACGGATGAGATTCCTAGAACTCAGAAAGGTTAAATAATACTCGGTAAGTGTGTGCACTGGAACCAATTCCAGACTATCAGTGTTGGAATCCAGTGCAGATTCTGAGCCAGTGGTTGGGGTGAAGCCTGAGATTCTCCATTTTTAATAATTCCCTAAGAAATGCAGGCACTATTGGTACTAGGACTATGAACTGAGCAGCAAAAGTTAACTTTTTACCCAGTGGCTCTAAAATGTGAGTATTGTATGGACTCTTCATATAGGGCAAAAATTTTTTAAATTTTTATTTTTTATTTTATTTATGTATTTATTTATTGGTACCAGGGATCAAACTCCCAACCTCATACCTGCCAGGCAAGTGCTTACGCCACTGAGCTAAATCCCTGGCCCTATTTTTTGAGACAGGGTTTCACTATGAAGTTCAGGCTGGCCTTGAACTCACTTTGTAGCCCAGGCTGGTCTCGAACTCACAATGATCCTCCTGCCTCAGCCTCCAGAGTGCTGGGATTATAGGCATGTGCCACCACGCCCAGCTTTAATTCTAAAGATAATAAAATCCAAAAAAATAAAGCAGAACAAAGCCAATCAAAACAAAGCAGCAAAATAGCTACAGAACTTCAAAGCAGGATACTAGTAAAACAACAATAACTACCACAGTATATCTTGTTATCTTCACAATAGTTGTCCATTCTATCAGGTATAGCAAAATCAAACTAAAAACAAAACAGAATAAATCCAATCAAAGCAGAATATTGAACAAAACAAAACAGTTAATCAGAACAAAGCAAAATAATGAGAACAATATCAGATTTCAAAGACAAGATAGGAGGAAATCCTCATATTTGCTATATTGCATACTGTCATCCTCCCAAGAGATGCTCATATTGCTAGACCCAGGCCTGCAAAATCAACCAAACAATACAAGCATTTAGTTCTTTACGTACCTTAGTTGCTATCAGCTCAGCCTGTCCTCCAAATCAGTGGGTTGCTTATGGTGGGGAGGGGTGGTAGGGAGTGTCTTAGTTACTTTTCTCTTGTTGCTGTGACAGAATACCTGACACCCAAAATTAGGGAAGGAAAGGTTTATTTCTTACAGTTCTTGGAGTTTTCAGTCCATACTCAGCTGGCTCCAAGGCAGGGTGGCATGGCTGAGGGCAGCCATTCATGGCCACTGCAGAAAGCAAGGCACCAACTAGTGAGAGAGAAGACATACCTCCTTCCTGCCCTTACACTGTATGTTGGCTCCATCTCTGAGTGGGTGCAACACTCACATTACCAATCCCAGCACCAGACAACAAACCAATCACAAACACTAGACCCAGCTGTGTCCGTGACATGATACATGAGACTTGGCGGGGCCATAGGAATGTAAACCATAACAGGGGATTTGATTCTCAACCTGCGCACTGGGGAGGTCAGCAGCTCCTGGGGAGCTGCTGACTTTTCTCTTCCTGGAACCCATGTGGCTTGTGTGGCTTATCAGAAAGCCTGGCTAATTGGCTTCTTGTTGGATCCTCCTAGTCCCAGCATGTATATGGGGAAAACTGATGGAACACAAAATATATTTGAAGACCTTAACTGCAGAAACACCAGTGATAATCAAGAATCCAATTCTACAAAACTGTGTTTTCATTAGGAAATATAATTAAGAGTGTTTTGTTTTTAAAATCAATAATTAAAAAAATTGCACAGTAAGCAAAAACACAAAATATTTGTACAATTCATAGGCTGCAAAGTAAAATCTATGAATTTTTTTCTAGGAAGCCCAAATTGAGAAATGGTACATAGTATGTCAAATGGCAATGTACAAATGAGTTGTGTGGAATAATCACGTTGATGAAATAGTTAATCTGAAAGTTTTGCTAGTTGTTGCTGTATTTGTAAAAAGAAAATCTGTTATTTGTTTATTTATTTTGTTTTATTTTATTTTTGGTACTGGGGATTGAATTCACAACCTCATGCTTGCCAGGCAGGTGCTTACACCACTGAGCTAAATCCCTGGTCCAATTTTTTTGAGATAGGTTCTCACTATGCAGTTCAGACTGCCCCTGAACTCACTTTGTAGCCCAGGTTGGTCTCAAACTCACAATGATCCTCCTTCCTCAGCCTCCCAAGTGCTGGGATTAAAGGCATGCACCACCATGCCTGGCTCAAAAAGCTGATATTTAGAAGCTCTCAGATGCATCATGATTCTTTGCAGGAGACTTCACTGTATTACTTCTGAAACAGATTTATATCATCTTAATATTGTATTCTTCCTTTTATCACCATATAAATAAATATCACTATTTAGGAGGCAAGCTTTTCCACTTTTGATATTTAGAATGCACTATTTCCATAAAATTCTATACCTTTACTGAGTTGTTAGGTTAGAGATGATGATGCTCTTTAAATGAGGTAGTAACTTTGTCTCTGATTGGCTGGTTGTTATGGAAACTGATGTAAGTGATATTTTAAAATAAATGACTAGTTCATTTAGTAAAAATGTTTAGTTGAGGCCAAGAGGCTCAGGAGGAAGAGGGAAGTTGTCCTAAGTGGTTGTAGGCCCAATCTTTTACATCCATACCCATTTTGAAGCACTATCATATTTTGGTTAAAAGATTAATTCCACTTCTGTAATACCAGCTTTTGGGAAGTTGAGGCAGGAAGATTCAAGTCTGAGCCCAGTCAGAGTGGTTAGAAATTTAATGAGACTCATGGTAAAAAATTAAGGGCCAGGGGTTTAGCTTAGTGGCTCAAGTGCCTACTTGGTAAGCTCCTGGTCATGAGTTTGACCTCCCAGGTACCAACCAACCAAACAAACAAACATTAACAGGGTGGTGTCTGATAGATTTGGGGTGTAGCCCAATGGGAAGGCCCTGGGTTCAATCCTCAGTACCAAAAAACCCAAAACAAAAACAAAAACAAAGAAACAAAACAAAACAACAAAGAAAAAGATTAGTTCAGAGGCAAATGGACCTAGATTTGAATCTTCACGCTAACATGGATTAGCCATATATCCTCAGGTAAGTCATTTACCTCTCTGGAATAGAGAAAGTAACAGTTCTCCAGCAAACACAGTCAGGAAAGCTTGCTGCATTCCGAGGGACAACTCTGAGATGCACCACATCTACACTTCAGTGTGCCTTCCAATCTTGTTAAATGACAATACACTGGGCCCCAACCCACTGTCTCCTGCTCAGCAGGCCAAGGCTGTGCCTGAGAATTTGCCCTTCTAGCAGGTTGCCTAGGTGATGCTGATGCTACTGGTCTGGAAACCACCTCTGAGGATCACTGCTTGTACTGTCTTCACAACTCCCCCACAGACTAAGCAGTTTCCTAATTAAGACTTTGCCAAATGACATCCTTGCTTGATGTCTTAGTTACTTTTCACTTGTTGCTGAGACAAAACACCTGATGCCCAAAATTAGAGAAGGAAAGTTTTATTTCTTACAGTTTTTGGGAGTTTCAGTCCATACTTAGTTGGCTCCAAGGCAGCATGGCATGGTGGGGCAGCCATTCATGGTGACCGTCAAACAGCAAGGCGCATGGGGCGAGAGAGAGAGGGTGGAAGAGCAAGAGAGTGACCCACATTCCTCTCACCTTACTCTGAATGTCGGCTCCGCCCCTGGGCGGGTGAAGCACTCACATCACCAATCCCAGCGCTACACAACAAACCAATCACAAATGCCAGACTCAGCCCCGTCCACATTACAAGTGATCACAGGACCATCCAAAACACTTGACATCTTCCTTTTCCTGCCCCATTTCCTCACTTCTTCCCCACCCTCACCAGTTATAAGCACACTTCTAAAGCTTCTACCCCGATTAATAGTTAGGAACCCCAACTATGAGACAAGGGTCCCTTTACAGAGGTATTCTGGAAATCAAGTAATTTAGTTTTTATTTTATCAAAACTTACTTGCTTGATCTTTGAAAATTAAGTCATACAAACCTTCCCACCATCCAAGAGAATTTTACTGTACCTCATATAGCTTTGTATTTCTGAAGTTGTAATTTACAGTTTTTCAAAGGAAAATATTACAGACACACACACACACACACACACACACACACACACTTTCATACCACTGTTTTCACTTACTAGGATTTTCTTTTCCTAGACCAGTTGCTCCAACACCTGGTGGGGTGCACTAAGGTAAAGTGCCTTAGGTCCCACAAGAAGAATGAAATGCCACCTGTGTCCCCACGCAGGGGCGTGTGCCTGGAGAGGGAATAGGGTCTGGCTAGTGAGGGAGCGTAAGGCAGGGAGACACAGTAGGCTGTGGTTACCTTTCTCTCCAGGGGTGGAAACGAGGACATCAGGAGACACAGTAAGATTAGAACTTCATGGTTTAGAGGGAGCAAGGCAGCAAACCTGGGATAATCTTTGAACTCTAACACTTATTTGTTGACATGGTAGTTCTTCCTTGTCCATGAGGAATGTGTCCTAAGACCACCATGGAGTCCCTGAAATCATAGAAAGTACTGAACCCAGTTGTTACAGCTTTTCCTTTACCTACATACCATTGATAAAGTTTAATCTAATTTTTACTTGAACACAAGCACTGTGATTCTGCCACAGTTGATCTGATAACTGAGATGCTAGTAAGTAAGTAGTGGGCTCATACAGCGTGGGTATACTAGGCAAAGCAATGCTGCTCACCCCAGGCAAGATGGGGTGGGGCCGAGCAAGACTTCATCATGCTATTCACAATTATGCATAATTTAAAAATAATGAATTGTTCATTTCTGGGATTAATCATTTAATATTTTTGGACCTTGGTTGACATTGGGTAACTGAAATTGCTGAAGGCAAAGCCATGGGTGAACAGGGATTTCTGTGACTACTTATGAAGGCAATATTCTGTAATAATTAAAATCACGGGCTCTGTCCTACAACTCAGTTGCAGAAGAGACCAAATAATCTGACTTTTTAAATGGACAAAGGAAAGCATTTCTCCAAACAAAGCATACAGGTGACCATGAAATATATAAAATAGTCAATGTTTCTAATCATCAGAGAAATGCAAATAAAAACCACAATGAGATATTGTGTCACACATGTTAGAATCGTTAGTACCACAAAATGAAAAGGGTTTGGGGAAATTGGAACTCTTTTCCACTTTTAGTGGGAATGTTAAATGGTTCAGGACAATGGAAAACACTACAATGCTTCTTTAAACAATTAGACTGAAACCAGCTCATGACCCAGCAGTCCTGCTTCTGGGTTTGCAATCAATATCTCATGTTCAGTACAAGACACAGAATTCCCATGTTCAGTACTACTTACAACAGTCAAAACATGGAAACAACCTAATTTTCCATGAATAAGCAAATGAATTTTTAAAAATGCAGTAGATACATGCATACACACACACACACACACACACACACACACAGAGGAATACTTATTATTCAGCCATAAAAAGAAGAAAGTCTTGCTATTTAAGACAACATGGATTAACCTTAAAAGGACATTATACTCACTGAAATAAGCCAGCCACAGAAAGAGAAATATTGTATGTTTTCATCTCTATGTGGTATCTGAAATAGTCAAATTCATGAAAGTGAAGAACAAGAAAGTGAAGATTTGTGGCTGCCAAGGCTGGGGAGTAGAAGAAGTGGGAAGTTGCTAATCTCTGGGTATAAAGATTTAGTTATGCAAGATGAATATAGTCTAGAGATCTGTTGTATAACACTCTGCCTATAGCTAATGATGCTGTGCTGTGCACTTAAATATCTGTTAGGAGAATAGATTTCCTGTTCTGTGTTCCTACCAAAATGAAATTTAAAACAGAGAAGAAGGCAAAGGGGGAGGGAGAGGGGGAGGGGGAGGGAGGAGGAAGGGAGGAAGAGCAGAAGGAGAAGTAGGGGAGGAGGAGGAGGAGGCAGCAGCAGAAGCAGAAGCAGCAGCACCACTGACTCTCGAATCAGGCTGCCTGGATTACAATCCTGTCTTTATCATCTACATGGGCAAGTTTCAAACATTCTAAGTCTCTGTTTCCTCATCTATAAAATGGAGGTGAACATGTAAAATTAACATAAAAGGTTATATTTTTGTTTCTTTTCTTTTTTTTCACCTCACTGATCCATGTAAAAGTGTTAACCTCTTCGTTGGCAGCATGTTAGACCTGTGTAATAGTATCAGCATTTTTGTTGTGTTCACCACTAGTTTTAAATTTTGTTTCCATTAGCCTAAATTTGGCACCCACCACTGGGAAGTGCGATGGCTGCAGAGATGAACTACAAATGCTAGCCCTGCATTAAATTTATAAATCTAGGTAGCTGATGTCTAATCTGAACAATCAGGCAAAGGGAAGGTGCTGGAGAAGTTGCTGGATGTGGCCAAGTGTGGATGATTCTGTTCTGAGCCTCCAAACCGAAGCCCTTGGGTTGTCAGGGTTGTCCCATAGCAGGCTTGACACTGGTGTCCACACACACTAGCCAGACTGCATGGATGTACTTATCACAAAATGATATTTATTAATTCATCTGGCTTTGCTGGGTAATAAATATATGACCAAATGAAAAGTTACACTCACTGTTTGATCTTTATAAACCAAACTAGCACAGCTCCATCTATAATATGGGTGGAAGAATGTTTGCTTCTCTTAATTTTCTTAAGTGTTTCCATACCACAAGGGTGGGTCTAATTTCAACTTTGACCATTATCAGGATATGCCCTATCCCTGCACACTGTGCTGTGTAAAATCCTTCTGGGTCTTACAATGCTCCGAAGTGACCACAGAGAGGGCTCCTGTGACTCAACCACTGTTTTGGGATGGAGGTGCTAGACTCAGGACTGAGGTGTAACTAGTCCCTAGGACCCAGCCTACCTAGGAACATCACAGAATCATGAACCCCTTTGAAGTCTTGATGCCCCAGAGTACTGCCACAGTGGCCACAGGATCCAGCTATTTAGAAGATGTTCAGTCTTTGACTTCTTCCGATTTTCCTTCAGAAATATCTCCCTTGTCCATTCTACAGCCTTTGAATGTACTCTTCCATCTCCCAGCTCCAGAAAAACCACAATCATCATCTTCATGCAAGATAGGAATTACTGCTGGTTTCCTCCAAGATGAAGTCCTTAAGGACAGTTCTCATTATGAAACAGGGACTGTAAAATACAGGAAGAACCTACAGAAGCAAGTATCATCACCAATCATTTTTCTTCATCTGATCAGTGGCTTCATTTGTTTGCCTGTTTATTAGGCACCAACTGAATACCAGGCAGTGTATAGGCACCAGGGATATAAGAGTGAACCAAGGACACCTTTGGTGGTTCATCTATCAACACGCAGGCTGGAGACAGACCCAGCAGCTGCTGCCAACTTGGCCATGCCAGTACTGAACCTTGATAAAACTCATGGTTGCTTTTATATCCTTGGATGTCACTCTTGGAGGTAAAGCTTGTGAAGGCGAACCATTTGGAAAGTCACAGCAGGTTTTTAACAGGGTCTTTATTGATCTGAAGTTCCCAGCTGAGGCATGCTACTTTTGAAAGTGTCATTGCCTAATTTTTACTGCCTCTTACAAGTTTCCTATTTTTCTTAGAGTTTTCTTGGAGGAGCTAAAAGACCACAGCCAATTATTAACCAATATTTTTCTCTTATCTCCCACAGGCCCCAGAAACCTTACCACTGAACTTTAATTACATTTAAATTTTTTGTACTATTGTTGGAGTTTTGTTTCTTCAACAAGAGTCTGAACGGCTCGAGGGTACAGATTGCGTTGTGTTCTCACTCCACTCACACAGGAATACTTAAGAAATAGAGCTATTTATCTGCAAGGTTGACTGGATGAAGACGATTTTTTATACCCTTTCATGTACAATGCCTCATGATGTACATGTTATATTTAGCTCCTTGTCCTGTTTGGCTGTTTATACCTAAATTGTCTTTCTGTGCCTGAATGATGATTTCATTTTTTTTTTCAGTAAGCATTCAAGGAAATATATGAGGAAGTAAGTTAACATTACTGGCATGCAGTAGATGGCTTGGCAAGGTCTCTTTAAGTAGGAACACAGAAGAGAGATAGGAAACAGACCAGCATGCATCTTCAGCTTGTCATTTTCTATTTATTTGTAATCCAAATAGCACACAGCTTATTTGTAGCACACAGTTTATATGGGCTTGAGAATTAATGGGGAAACACACACACACACACAGCCCAGAGATGTAGCGCAGTACAGTGTGAAAGAATGTGGGCTTTGGCATAATATGGACCTATGAACCATCGTTGATAATTTGCTGGGTAATTATAGGCTGCTCTTCACCTCTCTGATCTTGTTTTCTCTTCTGTGAAATGATGACATATGGTATTACATCAGAAAGTTCTGAGTATAAAATAATGTGTGGAAAGTATCTGCTGCTCAATCAAAATTAGCTAGCACTGTTTACTGATCTCTTTCTACTCCCCTCTCCGACCCCTGATACTTCACCAGGTTCCCAGAGCAAAGCCGTGGAACACTAGCATGATTAATTTGGACCCTAATGCTTTGGGTATATAAGTAGATATTTAAACCAGTTGGCCATTAAAGGAAAAAAAAAACTTTGGTTAATGAGCCTAAAATCAAGCTTCCCGATCCTCCCTTCATTTGGCTTGATGTATTGGGGTAAATCAGATGAACTTGCTCTATAGCACTATTCCCCGTATTTTCCTTCCAGCTGAAGACTTTTCAGTTCCCTTCTTCAAGAATGCCCTGCCTCACTTGTGATGGTTAATTTTATGTGTCAACTTGTTTAGGCCGCAGTAACCAGATGCTTGGTCAAACACTAGTCTAGATATTGCCATGAAGGTATTTTTTAAACTGAGATTGACTCAACTAACTAAAAGTTTTAAGAGAAAAAAGCCTGATCCTTACTAGGTTAGGCAGGCATTTATATCTCAGTAGAGCAAGGGAGAACAGAAGGAGGGTACAAGAGGGCAAAGGGAAACATTTTATATCTCAATAGGACGAGGGTGGCCTGTGTTTCCCTTCAAACTTCCAAGAACGGCTCACACAGTAATAACTAGACCAGTGCAACTGAATCTTCTTGGCTTTGCTTTCAGAGATGTGTGCAACGCTCAGTCATCCAACACAACATGTTTGCAAGGGAAGATAAAGGCCAATACTCTCTCCTTATAAAGGCAACCCAGAAAAAAATTCAACAAGGGTAGAGAAAAGAGACTGTTGGTTAATTAGATTGATCTGAGTGTGTCATTCCGAGAGTAATCTGGTTAATCCATCTCTTCCTATCTTTTGCAAAGTATTCATAAAGGACTTGGAGAATGTTGAAAACATATTCTACTTTTGGAAGAACAGGAGCTAGCTAAGGAACAAACACTAGTTTTCCACTATGAGTTTCCCACTATGACCATGTTTATACACTCTGCTAAAAATCTGGCCAGCTGTACATGGTGGCACTGTGCTTGTTATCTTAGCACTTAGGAGGCTGAGGTGGGAGGGTCGCAAGTTTGAAACCAGTCTACACTACACGGCGATTTAAAAAACATTGGCCAATCTCTTCTGTTTAAAATTTACTGTAAAAGCATTTATCACTTGTTTTTAAGACTAATTTTACAAATAGCTTTCTCTACAACTAATGTGAGCTACATTGGAAAGGCTTGCACTTCATGGTACAGATTGTTTAACATTTCACTGAGAGGCAGCATTTGTGCTTGAATAAGCTTGTTGAACTTCCATGCTTCTTAACAATTCAACACCCACTTTACTCGGTTTTCACACAGTATGGTTAGCACTTTGACTGGTATGTTTCCTCACTGCTTTAAAAAAGATCACGTATTTTTGAAGTCTAATTTAGATTTAAATAGGATTCATTTTTACATTAAGTTAATGTAGCTTAATAGTACATGATATTTGCTGAAGAGGGAAAAAAGAGAAAGCTTGCCCATCCTTTAATTTCTTGTGGAGTCTTGAGTTACAACAACAAAAAAAAAGTTGAAATTCACTTGGAGACAAAACACTCCCTTACTGCCACATGCATTTCTAGGAAGGCTGGCAGAGGGTGGCTGAATTTAGTGGGCCATCACTACTACTCTGACTTATCATTGACTTTCATCAGTATTTTCTGCATGGTTCTCCTGGGAGTGGGGCTCTAGATTTTCAATGCAAATAAGATGAAGCTAGTATCTGCTTGACTGGGGCTGCAAGCAGAGATGAAAGAAATGCGTGTTGGTGGAATTAGATCACAGGGGCAGCAGTGATGAGAAGCCTGCAGGAGGGAGGAGCCCCACAGCCCAGGAGGAAGGAAGGCAGCTCAGGAGAGGTCCTGCTCAAGTGCTGCTACCGGCCTAGGAAATAGCAGGAAGATCAAGAAGCAGAAAAAACCGCATTTCCGACAGAGCAAAGATCTTCCCTTCCTATTCCCAATCCTCTTAGACTATTTGTTTTAGGATAACACACATTTCACGCAAGCCTGGAGTGAAATAAAAACAGGCTGCATTGCTCATGTCTCTCCCTTCCAGGAGAGACACGTTCCCTTTGGTAGTGAGCCCTCCTCTCCCCAGCTATTCACCAGTGGAAGAGGGAGGCGAAGTTGACGAGGACAGAGACACTAAAATCTTGTTGCACTGTGAAGGATTATGGAGAAGAAGAATCTTGTTCAGGTTTTCAGCATCATAAAGCATTGCATATAAACAAGAGCTCTTCCAGCAGACGTGGACTCGGCATTTCACACATGCTCCCAACAGCCTCGACTCGGCTTTCTGTTCAGCGTGAAGTTGGATTACAGAAACGAATGAAAACACGTACGACCCTTAGTTTGCTTCACATATTTGGATTTGTTTTTCTTTCTTAACAAGAAAGTTAAAAGTGGCTTTTGGCTGGAGGGAAGAATCTGTTTGTGGCCAAATGTGTTTGGTTATACCTCATTATCTGCTTTGCAAAAAAGCACTGTGGTCATAATTTTCATAGATAATGGATACTCTGTTGTTTGGGGAGGTGTTATATGACATTGGGAATGAAAAATGAAGAGTTCCTGGGAAGTGGTATCTTTGTATTCATTCCACAACAAACAGAACTTTTTCCTCATTTATCCCTTTCCCTTTTTTTCTGTTAAATTCTAAAATTCATAAGCTTCAAATTATACTTTAGACTGAGATGAAGTAATGTGGATCATAAGAATTCCATCTCCCTCAAATCAAACAGTTTGAAATAATGCTGAAATTTAAACAATCTAGGAAGAAACTCTTTTCTTCTATTCCCCTATTTTCATTACTGGGTAGGGGGCTGTGAATTAAACTAAGAAGAGATAAGCAGAAAAAAATGTGTGCATGCAGGATTTTACCAAAGAAATGACTAGTTAAATGATAAGCAGTTATAGCTAGAGACCAAGATACATAACTTAGGATGGGAAAAGGGGTGGGGAGAAAAGGTGTTGATAGGATAATCAAATGGGGCTCTTCAGGAAAGAACAACGTTGTTTTAGGAAAATAAATGAGAGATAAAATTTGTGATGATGCTGGTTCACACAGGTGCAAGTGGTCCTTCTATCTACTTTGTTGCCATAAAGCTTGCACAGGAAGGGAATTTATGATCAGTTTACTGTTGGTCTCCTTCCTGGGAATAAAAGCTACCCTGAAGAGGAAATTTATGGCCATCTCATTTCCCAGAAGTTTCTGTTCTTAGTCAGATAAGGGAAACTCTGAGAAAGCTTGTTTTTATATTTGTTGACTCCCAAATGTTTTCAATTTAGAATCATCTTTGGACCAACTCTGGGATTCTAAGTGGGTCTCCACACTATTTGTAAGCTTTACAGTTCATTATTTTTTAAAATATTGCATGAAAACACTATATATCTTGATACCGAATTTTTGGCATCACCTTAAATTTTGCTCAGAAGGTCAGTACTTTGCCCCAACCTAGACTTGCTCTTTCCCTTCTTATCAACAGCCTTTTAGAAAAAGCTGTGTATATTGAATGGGGATATTTATGAACCAGCTGTGCACCTGTTTGGTTGAGGGTTCCCAAGGAGGCATAAACTCCTGGCATTTTGGGATGGCTTGATTCAGACCTAAGCTGGGTCCCTGACTTGGGAGAAAACTTGGGGGCACAGGAGGGGAGCTCCTAGTCCAGGAGTCAGGACACTGTGTATACACGTGGACCTTAGCTGGCTGAGATCTGGATGCACCATCTGGCTGCACCTCCAAGTAACAGTAGGCTGAGGGTATTCCTCAGAGTTAGGATTAGGGTGAAGCAAGAGAGTGCCCCACAACTCAGCCATCTGAATAAACAGAATTTGAGCAGTCCCTTAAAATTTCAAAACTAATGTCAAAAAATCATGCCAAATAAAATATCAGTGGTTTAAATAAACACAAACTCCAACCATGCACGTGTGTGACTCTGCCTCACTCACTTGACCCTAATGTTGGCCCTGGTGCCACTAAAACTTTGTTTACAAATCCTAGGTTGCTATAGATTACCCGTTTAACTTTTTTTTCAAGAAAATATTATTTATCTTCACTACTGAGTTTTTGACACTCTATTAAATTTTATTATTCTTTTGCTTCACTCTCATCCTTGCCCTAGTTCTAGTATTACCTCCAACTTGCACATAAAGAAGGTGAGACATATGACAGTTTGCTGGAGAGTACTTAGGTGACCCGGGTGGCCCCACAGTAAGCACTATCAAACACCAGCACAGACCTGTCTCCCAGGCACTGGCCTTTTAGTAGCTTCATTAGGAAAATATTTGTGTTAGTCAGGACTCTAGACAAAAAACAAAAAACAAACAAACAAAAAAAACAAAAACAAAAAAACAAAAACAGAAACAAAAAAAACGGTAGAGGAAGAATGGAGGGGGAAAGACTGAGAGAATATACAAATTTGCTTTTCATTTTTCTACTGGGGCTCTCAGCTGACATGTGCTAATGCACACAGGTGAGGGGGATTCTTCCTTCCTGAGTTCATTAGTTCAAATGCCAGTCTCCTTCGAAAAGACCCTCATAGACAATAATGCTTCACAAGCTATCTAAGGGCCCCTTAGTATAGTCCAGGGGTAGCAAAAATTAAGCCTTATAGTGTGGAAGTGATGCACAGTTCCCCATCTCTACCCAGCCTCCTAAGCTTTCACCTACTTTGAGTAAATTTGAGAGTATTAGGTATACAACTTTGCTGGGTAAAGTATTGCAAAACTAAAGTACTGAAGAAGTTCTAATCTCTGACTGCTTTTAACACTATGCATAGATGCAGCAAGCTGGAAACTTGCCGGTTATACAGAGGTCTATTAATATGTTGCAGCTGCATGTGTTTGTTTCGCAAGTGTAAAGTAAAACCTGAGAAAATGGCTGTAAAAAGAAAAGTTGGACATTTTATAATTTTTCAGTATCTAATAATTGCACATGAATGTACCTGATTTTTCCATTAGCTAAATGGAATTGCCAAAAAGAACTAATGAATATTGCATGGTTGAGTTCTGTCACTTTTAAAAGGAGGGACCGGTCATGAAATCATTTCTTTTAATACAGAGACAAAGACAAGTGACTTTGGAATTTAATGAAAAGGACCAGATTGGAAAGCTTGCTACTACAGCCTCGCCTCCTCTCCACCTGGGTTTGCAGAAGTCCCCGAGTGTAGGTTGTGTTGATTGATTGACAGCCTAACTAGTAGCCCAATGGTCATAAATCTTCAGGCTGAACAGCAGGTAAATTGTACAGGTTGGCACAAAGCATCTTACAACACACTCAGCTCTTTTATTTTGGATCCTTACAAGTAGTAAAAGTATGTGGCAGTGTTTTCCTGCTGAAAATGTCAGTGATGTTGCTGTGAAATTCCCACAGATGCAGAAAGGACTCCTCTAAAATTCCTGGCTTGGCTGTTTACATTGTGACATATTATTCAAAGTCACCAATTCTCATCTTTATTATTGACCATGTCAAGCTTTGCTGATGAGTATGAAAACATTTCCTGCTTAATGTTTATGCAGTAATATTTCTGTGCTTGCATTTGAATAGTCATTTGTTTCCCCCATTAAATGACTCTACAGGGTCCTCAGACAACGGCTGGAGATCCTAAAGCAGACAGATGAACACTGGACGAGCACAGGTTGTGGTTGATTCAGATTCTTAGTAACGGGACAGGTTTCAGTCATTATTTTAAAATTAATTTGAAATATTGGCCATTAAAAGGGTAGAATAAATGAATTCTGATGTAATTTAAGAGCATGAAATTAGGATGGGGTGGCTTGATTGACAGCAGTCTAATGTTACTAGCAATTATCTGGTTAAAAAGGGAGGGAACCTGTTTCTTCAAAGCCACAATCTTCATTTTTGTACTTAGTAAATTATTAACTATTCTATTAGAAAAATAATGAGGAGTTTCAGATTAAATTGTGAAATGGCAAAGGCATAGATGGAACAAAATGCTTTTTGATATTTTTGACTTCAGGCATGTGATGGGTATGGATTATAGATAGATTGTTTGGTTCCTCATCTTAGGTGTTTTTTTTTTAATGCACTATAAGGTAGACCTACCTCTCAATAGAAGAACAGCAAGATTATTTCATACTCTAGAATTAGAGATATTATAAATGGAAGTATCTCCATCAATTTAATTAAACTGAAGAAGTATCTGCTGATTTATACTGAGAGTAAAGAGCTGGTCGTTGTCATTGGGGCGTTCGGTGTCTGGCCGATGAAGTAAACAGAAGCAAGCAGGTTGATGCACTTTCTCGATGGCTGCAGTCTATATGGGTAAAATGAAGTGCTAAATTGTATACCAGAGATAATGTGAAAATAATGGTATTTTTAAAAAGTGCAAATTGGGATGAAAATTAATTAATGGGATTTAAATAGAAAGAGTAATTGTATCCAATTAAGAAATATGACATGAGTGCTTGTAATGAGCAGGGCATGTGCTAGCTATTACTGGAGGGATAGGTGGTGTACAAAGATGTTCCCACCTGTTAGTCTACAATCTACTCAATTCTGTTGAGTGCTTCTCCATTCCCTCTCAGCTATCTTTTCTCTCTGGTCATTAAAGATTAGAGTTCCTGAAAACTCAGTCCTGAGCTATCTCTTTTGCTCAGTGTTTACTTTCTCTGGGAAACCCTCATTCTTATGGTTTCAATATGCACATGTTTCACAGGTTTACATTTTTATCTTCGATTGCTCCTCTAGCCTCAGATACAGATGCCCAACTGCCTCACTGACACTGCTTCTTAGATGTCTCACAGGCAAAAAAAAAAAAAAAAAAAAAGCATGAAATTATGATTTTATTTTCTTCTACGTTTAGTTGCCTCCCTAATTTTCTTATCTTGATAAATGGCTCCAGTACCCATCAGACTTACACCAGGTAAACCAGGAAACAAGTTGCTATCTTTGAGGCTGCCATTTTTCTTCCTGCACTATTCAATTCCTTGTCAAGGAGAGCAATCCCACCTAAATACCTCACAAATACGAGCACAGCTGTCCATCGTCCTGCAGTCTGTGTCCCATTCCCTTCTGGCCGACTCACAAACGTATCACTTCCCTTGCTAGCTCTTAGGCAGGAAGTAGTTATGCCAGGCACAGCTGGTGGTCTACTCCTCAGTCGTTTCCAGCTTTTCTCTTAGTAATGAAACTGACTCGTCCAGGTACTCACCCTTCATTTCCATCTCACTGTGAAGTCTTTTGTCAATGACTGGTGAGAAATGGGCCTATAAACCAACTTGAGCCAGTGAAACACTAAGAGATGTATGCTTTGGAGATGCGGCTCTAGAGATAGTATTTCCTTCTATTTTTTAAAAATTTTCTTTTTATTGGTACATGCTTGCAGTGCATAATGATTACATTCCTGGTGAGGAGTTGGTACATGTATATAACATATTTTAATTTCTTTTTCACTCCCCTATCTCTTGATCTCCTTCCCTTCTGCAAAAGATCTGTCTCTCTACTTCTGATTACAGTATCTATGTTTTATTTTGCTCTTTGCCTATGCGTTGGTTTTCTCATACAAGAAAAAACGTGCCATTTAAGTTTGTGTGTCCGATTAATTTCACTTAGCCTTATGGACTCAAGGTGCATCTGTTTTCCTACAAATGACTCAGGGTTATCCTTCTTTATGGTACGTGTATTAATATCATATTTACTTTACCCATTCATATGTTGATGGACATATAGGCCATTTCCAAGATTTAGCTATTATGGATTGTGCTGCTATAAGCATGGGCATGGATGTATTACTGTAATATGATGTCTTTCACTCTTTCAGGAAGACACCTAGAAAGGGAATAGCTGGATTGAATGGAATTCCTAGTTTTAGTTTTTGGAGAACTCTCTGTACTGATTTCCACAGTGATTGCACTACTTTACATTCCCACCAACAATGTGGAAGGGTTCCTTTTCACCTGGAGCTTCATCAGCATTTGCTATTATTTGATTTCTTGATGATGGCCATTCTTTTTGAAGTAAGATGGAATCTCAGTGTTAATTTGAATTTTTCTAATGGCCAGAGATGTTACACGATTTTCTTATGTATTTATTCATGATTTGTACTTCTTCCAGTAAGTGTCTATTTACTTCAATTGCCTATTTTTTGATTGGATCTTTTATTTTGGGGGTCTAATTTTTGGAGTTCTTTATATTTTCTAGATATTAGTTCTCAACCTGAGGAATAGTAGGCAAAATTATTTTCCCATTTAGTAGATTACCTCTTCACTTTGTTATTTCCTTTGCTGTACAGAAGTTTCTAATTTGATATGATCCCATTCATTGATTCTTAATGCTATTTCATGCACATTTGGGGTTTCTGTTCAGAAACCTATGCATATGTCTTCAAGGGTTTTACCTGTTTTTATTTTCCAGCAGATTGTTTCTGTTTCAACATTTATATCTTTGATCCATTTAGATTTTAGTTTATTACATGGTGAGAAACATGGATCTACCTTGATTCAATGTTCCGTATGTAGATAGCCAGTTTTGCCAGCATCATTTGTTAAAGAGGCCGTATTTCTTCCAGTGGAGATAGTGTTTCTTGCTCTTAAAAGAACTCGGGAGGAAGCAGATGTCTGCATCTGCTGGAGCTCCTGTAGTCCTCCTGGTGCCTGTGTGAGGATGGAGCCCGTCGAAAGCAGAGGGAAACTCCGAGACACCTGCAAATGCGTGGAGACCCCTTACTGCCGAATCTCCCATGAGAGCTGGCAAAGTCCACCTTGCCTCTGCCAATTAGGGTTCAGGATTTTATGTTACCTGAAGCTGGACCTATCTAAGTGAACATAATAATCTTGTCTCGCCTTCATGCCTATTTAAGTAACAACAGTCTCCTCATTAGACTGTATCTGTGTTTGATTTGTTTGCTGCTGGATTCTGTATACAGAGGGTCAGGTCTGCACATAGTAGGGATTCAGATAATATTTGATGGATGAATAAATACCCTAGTCATAGAAATGGTAAGTGAATATATAACAACAAATACAGCAACATAGGATGATGTTTGGTCAACGCCAGTAACTGATAATGGATATAAATTAGAGAGGAACTTGGAAGAAGAATAATGCAGCGTGGGTAGAGTGGCTACAGTGGTCTTCATAGAGGAGATAAACTCTAAGGGTTTATCTAAAGGGTTAGACAGCAGTGGGGAAAGGATGCACAAGGAAGGGATAGAAGGGCAAGGAAAAGACAGTAAGAATGAGCTCATTTTGGTCAGCACCTCAGCCTGAAGTCTGCAAGACCTTGTGCATTGATGACGGATGTCCTTGAAACTTTATCAAAAGAGCAGGGTCTTGTCCTGAGAGAGATGGAGAATCCTGAAGATTTTTGGGCAATAGAAGAAGAGAGTTGATTTTCAGAATCCAAGGCAGAAACTGAGGCCCTCAGAGGGACAGTAAGTAACATAGAGATATGGAAAGGCAAGAATGTGTTTCAGAGGATGTTGGTGGGCTGACCTTATGTCTCCAGCTGGTACTTAACTCCTGTGTGGGGGTGGCTCTGACTTTACAATTTCCAATTATTAGAGAAAAAGAAAGACCGTGTATCCATGATGATACAATTACACATACAATGGGTGATGTAATTAAAAAACCTTTCATTTCAAGCTTTTAAAAGTATGTCTTGCTAGTTGAAATTGAAAGAATAATTGCATACATGGTGTCTTACCTGTAGGCAGATTTCATAGTCATTCGTTTTCAAATATCTGATGTCAGTAATTTAAGTGAGACTTCCAGAACATTATTTCTCTGTGTTACGATGTCGGCCACTCAATAGTTTCAAATTGATTCATTGCTGTACCTAATGGAAAAAAATCATTTTAAGTACTCTACCCATTTTCCCTTAGGGAAAATGTTTGGGGAGCCTCCTTGTTCAATTGTTCTTTTGATGTCATGACTTGATTTTACGTGCCTCTTCAATAAGTTTTTAAGGGATTTGAAGTAGAACTTTAAACATTTTCCAATGCTAATTAGGGAAACCCAATGTTTTTGAAAGTTAAATTGCTTTGTGCCTTAAAAACAGGAATTTTATAAATAATTTTTGAGTGGTAAATGTTGCTAATTGTATTTTTGACAGTTCTAGGACTTTTTAATACTTCTAATTTCGTGCATATTCTTTTGGAAAAAATAATACTGTTTGTATTTCTAGCTGTACTTACTTATTGAATAATACTGAAATACATGGAAACTGTGCCCTGCTTATTTTAGCTCCTCTCAGACCTTTATAAGTTTAGTTTCTGTAGTTGCAAGTAGTAGAATGGGAATTTGACTAAGCATTTGACTAAAAATTTGACTAAAAGAGGGAGGAGGAAGCGAAGGAGGAGGCGTTGAAGGTAGAAACAGAGAGAGTTGTTTCTTAGAATTCAAGGCAGAAGCTGAGGCCCTAGGAAGGACAGGAAATGACACAGAGATATAGAAGATATAGAAGTGCAATCTACTGAGGGTATGGTCACACTGTGTTAAGTGGCTCCCCTATTTTTCAATCCGCTTGATCTTTGCCTCATGATTCAAATTCCAGAAGAGAGAAAGGATGGTTAACATTAGCCCAGCTTTGTTCTCCTGCCTATGTCGTCCCACCAACGAGGAAGTCCATAGGGAAAGATCCTTCCCGAAGGAAACCAGGTGATTTTTCCAACGGAAGAGAGCCACCTCTGGATGCAGCTCAGGCTATAACACCAGATATCACTTACCACACTTCCAGCTAGACTCCGGTGTCAGTTAATTCCAAATTTATTTTCCTTCATTTCAGTCTCCACACTGGCTTCCAGAGAGGACTCTTTTCTCCCTTGGTTTAAAATTGTGCAGTAACTCCTTAAGGACCTGGTGATTTTTTTGGTGTCATTATTGACTTTTCTCAGCCCACACCTGGTCTTCCAGCCTTACAAACCATGCAGTGTCACTACTCCCCTAACACTACACCACTCTCCTTGCCACTTGGGGTGAGACCTTTCACCCTGAGGGTTTCTGCTGTGTGCTTGTCCTTCACTGGGTTTTCCACACCCATATGGGGTCCCAGTGACCAGCTGAAGGCTCTGTTTTTTGGCAGTAGAATTGTATCTCATTCATTTTTTGCGTCTCTAGGTGTTACACAAGTGTGCTTTATTATTTGTGTTATTTTTCAATAAATGGTTTCTGAATGAGTAAATGGATGAATGCAGTGTATTTTCTCTTGATGTACCTTTATAGGTAACCATGGCAAACTTGCTGTCTACAATCACAGTTCTGTTATTGTTCTCTCAAATTCCTTAAAGAATGAAAATTTGTGAGCCCTATTTCCGTTTGTGAAAAGAACCTTGTTTATTTCTATCTTCTCAGGCTCGTTTCTTACATTCCTGTTATTTTAGACATGTACATGTAGATGCACGTGTTCATAGTGAAGGATAGACACTACTAACACAGAAATTAGAAAGTCATGGGGTAACTTGGAATAATTAAATTATTGCACGTGTTATTTACCATATCAGGACCAGTAATTTCCTACTGCTCCCCTTCTAGATTGTTCACCTCTGTTGCCTTTTTAAAATGCAACTAGAAGTGCATGGTAAGCTCTTGTGAATCTGTTGTCAGCTATTACCCCCAAATCCTCTTAAGCCTTTTTGTTCTTTAGAAGAATTCTCAGTTTATGTCTGTGCCTCATTGTATTTTTCCCAAAGTGTATTATTTTATGTTCGTGTAAATTGAACTCATCACACTTAAATTGGTGTGCCTCTCCAAAGTCTCTGAATTATTTCATACTGTTGATCTATTTTTCACTGTTTTATGATTTCCTGGCAAATAAGAATAATGCACAATTTACTTTGTGCTTCAGATCATTAATAAAGATATTAAATAGCATGTGTTTCAGCTTTCGCCTTCTGGCACCCTGCTTTTCCCAATTTGACTCTGGCCTGTTAATAGTTATTTTTTATTCTGTCAGAGTATTTTTTTTTTTAGCCTTGTTAAAATATTGTTGCAATATTTTTTAACAGAAAGTAGCTTGTAACTTTTCTTCATTTCAACACTATGGAGCAGATAACTAAGATAAATTGCATGAAAAGACATCCTTTCATTTCCCCTTGGAATATACATATTTTGAAGGCAGCGTTGGTTGATCATTATAATATTTATTGGGGATATGTTATAATAACAATAATTGCTAACATTTATATAACACTTGCTATGTTCAAAAACTATTCTAGGTATTATAAATGGAATAGCTCATTTAATATTCACAACTACTTTATAAGGAAGTTGTAATTATTTCCTGCATCTTGTAGATTAGAAAACCAAGGCACAAAGGGACCTGCTAAAATGCAAAAGTCATAGAGCTAATAAGTGGCAGAGCTGGAAATTAAAATTAGACTGATTTTAGAATCCTGTCTCTTAACAATCACACTATATTGGATTCAAATAAGGCCTCCTTAAGTGAGAGATATTGAAATAAACTAGAAATGGAACCAACCCCAAGATTTTATAAGTATAACAAAGGACTTGCAAATAGGCAAGCTGTGTCACCTTTTTCTCTCTTGCCCCTTACTCTTCTCCATAATCAAACAACAATCACCTTTTACATCCATAACATTTCTTTTCTCCATCTCCACATCCACAACCTTGGCTCAAAATTTAATTATTGTAGGCTGTCATTTCTACAGACATTACCCAACTGGTATTCTTGATTCCACCTTGGGCCCCTAAAACTCATTTTCCACAATGTAGATGAGTTAATTTATAAAAACACAAAAATGACCCTCAGATGTCTTTCTTTTTTAAATTTTATTTTAAAGTTAGTAAAATCCAACAAAACAAAATGAACAAAGTCAATCAAGACGAAGTAGTAGAACTGGTACAGAACTTCAAAGAAGGATACTAGGAAAACAATAGCTACTATAGTGTATCTTGTTATCTTCACAATAGTTGACCATTTCATCAGGTATAGTAAAATCAAATCAAAAACAAAACAGAATAAAACCAATCAAAACAGAATATTGAATAAAGCAAAACAATCAAAATAAAGCAAAACAATGAGAGCAATATTGGGTCTCAAAGACAAAATAGAAGGGAATTCCCCATATTTGCTACATTGCATACTATCATGCTCCGAACAGATGCTCAGAGTGCTGGCCCCAGGCCCGCAAAATTAACCAAACAATACAGGCATTTAGTTGCTTTATGTACCTTAGTTACTATCAACTTAGCCAGTCCTCTGAACCAGCAGGTTGCTTGTGGGGTGAGGGGGTGGGGGGGAGGGGTGTAGATTCTCAGCCTGCACTGCAGGTAGGCTCATGGGAAGCAAGGATCTTTCTCTTCCTGGAGTCTGCTCGTGCCACTCACCAGAAAGGCTGGCTAGTTGTCTTCTGGTTGGATCCTCCCTGCAGATGTCTTCTAGGAAAAAAATTCCAGATGTCTCAGTAGACGTCGGAGGGTTTCTATCCCTCACCTGCCCCTACTTTTTAACCTGGCTTCTACATTCCACGGAATCCATCAGATGTTCATCTATGTGCAGCCCTTTGAATAAACTGCAGAGTGGTAACCTCCCATTTGAGATTCTCTTACCCTCTCTGTAGTGGTCTGATTGGAAGACTGCAGCATACATCCATTCATGGAATGGAGAAGGTGGTGCTAGGATGTAGCCTTCACAAAATACAGGGCCTAAGGATGAGCAAAGGGTCATTTGCCTCAAGAAAACTAAGAGTTCTGCTTCAAGACAGAGGGGAAGTTAAGTGTTGACTAGATGCCTCTTCTATCAACCATCCAGAGAGTATAGAGCATGTAATTGATATCTTATATGGGGATCTTTATTTAAAAGTCTCAAATTATGAAAAATAATTTATAATTTTGATTAATCTCTTCTTTTGAAAAATTTTGAGTAATCTCTTATGACTGGTAACTTGAATTTTACTTGATGTATACAGAAAATGATCTAGGAAGAGGTTAGGTGATTGAAAATCATTAAAATGACTGTTAGAAGGAAATTCAAATTTTCTTTGCAATACAACACCTTTGAAACAGTGTGTTATTCATATAGAATATTACAATTCAGGAAAGATTCTTAAAATCACTCCTCAGGCAAAGTACAAGTATGACTTTTCTGCTTATCTGCTTAGGTATTTATCATTATGATGAGACAAATGTTACCACTGAAGTAGACGCAGAGTTGTGAGATTCAGGCAGGCAGCTCTGCTCGAGTTCATCCTTAACACCACGGAGGTTATCTAAATGGGTATGTTCAAGGTACTTTGTCATTTATCATTTAAAAATGTTCACCCATTTTGATGCTTTCTTAGCTTCATTGGCAAATCAAGTGAGAAGCGAAGTTCATTGAATCTATCTACTCATCTCACTTTTGTGCAGAGTAAATTCAGGTTTAAGGTTTTAAGTGTCCTGCAACAATCAGTTATGTGGATGAACCATGGACCATGCACCGAATTTTATCATGAAGTTTTCCACCTCTAGATTGTGTTCTGTTTTTTTTTAATTTTTAAAATTTTTATTTTAAAGATAGTAAAATCCAACAAAACATAACAAAACAAAGTCAATCAAAACAAAGCAGTGGAACTGGTACAGAACTTCCAAGCAAGATACTAGGAAAACAAAGCTATTATAGTATATCTTGTTATCTTCACAATAGTTGACCATTCCATCAGGTATAGTAAAATCAAATCAAAAACAAAACAGAATAAAACCAATCAAAACAGAATATGAAATAAAGCAAAATAATTAATCAGAATAATGCAAAACAGTAAGAACAGTATTGGTTCTCAAAGATAAGACAGAAGGGAATCCCCAATATTTACTACATTGCATACTGTCATCTTCCCAAGACTGCTCAGAATGCCAGCCTCAGGCCTGCAAAATCAACCAAACAATACAAGCATTTAGTTCCTTTACGTACTTTAGTTGCTATTAACTTATCCAGTCCTCTGATGGGAGGGGTGTCCTTGGTTCTTAGCCTGCGCACGCAAGGAGGCACAGATCTTTCTCTTCCTGGAGTCTGCGCCGGCCACGCACCACTCATCAGGAAGGCAGGCTGGTTTTCTTCTGGTTGGAAACCCTCTGACCCAACATGGTAGGTTCTTGCGAGTCACGGTTCATTCCCTTCCTGGAGTCAGTGCCGGTCATGCACCACTCACTGGGAAGGCTAGTTGTCCTGTGTTCTATGCTGTTAGTCTAGGCTGTGCTTAAGGAAATATGCAGAAAACCCAAAACTTTATTCTGATCTTGAATAATATTAAGAACAATATTGTTTAGGAGCAAGAGATGATAAGTGTAGTGTTTGTGGTCAAGTGAGGTATTTCTATGTGGTCAATACTCACAGACTCTTGAGCGTGTGTTGAACAATGACTTCCCCATGCTAATTTCCTGTTAAAGTAGTATTTGTTCAATTTTTGTGAATAATCAATTGCACTGGTTGGTAAATGAGACCAACAATTATTCTTGAAGTTATTGGCATCTCAGCCCAAACTTTTTTACTCCATCTATCATGTGGATTTGAGTATCAATGGTATATTGAGAACCCTTAAGTATCAAATAGATTAGAAAGAAACCAAATACTTTTTAAAGGAATAGTGGTAGCTAATCCTAGGTTTTAGAGACAAGGCATAAAAAGTATTATTTCTTTTTCTTGGTTTGTGTAAAAAGATGCTTTATTATTGCAATATAACAAATTACTCCCCAAACAGAGTAGCTTAAAATGGTCAGTTTAGTTTTTTCTCTCTCTAGTGGGTCAGGAAATAGAGAAGGTCTTAGTTGGGGATTTTTTGCTTGGGGTTTTCGATGTGGTTGTAGTCAGGTGTCATCCAGGGCTGCAGTCTTCTGGAGGGGTGACTGGGTGGAACATCCAGGATGGATCCCTCACATTCCACAGGGAGCTCAGCTTGACTGTCTACCCAACTTTATACAAATAGTATCTCTAGCAACATTGTCTCAGGCTAATCAGATTTCTTCCATGGAACCTGGGTTTCTCTAATGTGAGCATGTCAAAGCAGGAAAGCACAAACTGCATGGCCTTTTCTGACCTGGCCTCAGAATTATGAAGTTTCCACTCCATCACAAAAAGTCACTGAGATCAGATCTCATTCAAGAAGAGTGGACATGGAAAGCATGGCACACGAGGGCAGTTCTTAAAGAAGTTGTAGACTTGTTTTAAAATCATCGCAAGAGTTTGCAGTGGGCACTCGGAGATGTCTTCCTGTTGTTGCCTAGGGTCACTTCTAGAAGTATCCGCTACTCAGATATCTTAGCATTCTTGATAGTGGTGGGCATTGTAGAGGAGTGGTTTTACCTCAGGGATCCTTAGTGAAGCCCAGTTTAAAGTGTCAGGCATTATTTCTCTTCTAAAACAGAGCGAAGAGTTTTATCTCAAAGGCAATAGGGAGAGAAAAATAGGAACTGATCAGTGTTTGGATCCTGACTCAAAAACTTGGGATGCTATATCCACATGTAATGCAAAACCAGTCTAGTGCTCTGTAAATTCTATACTGAGTTGGACAAAATTTTATTTTTAAGCCAGCAAATGAAAAACCCATTTGAACTACCTCATTCTTGAATAGCTACATATTAAAGATAAATATGAGGCTATGAATGATACGTTGTCTGCTTTGTAAAATCAAGAGAATACAAATTGTACAGTCCTTTTATAAGCAGTTTCTTTCTATAGACCTTTAATACTAGCAAATCTGTGAATGTCTATTGCTGACCTAGATTATCGTATAGAAAAATGAAATCTTTTCAAAGTCAACATTAAAATTCACATTATTCAGGGCTTTCTTTTTCGTGGTTTATCTTAGAATGTGCCTATGGGCACTGCTTTGCTTCATGTACAATAGTATCACTGCTGGCTTTAAGCTCAGTTGGCCCTATGGTGTTATGCATTATACAGAGAGTTTGCTAGTTCATTAATGAACTGACAAGGACTCACATACCTGCCCTCAATTTCATTTCTCTCCTCTGAGATACGTCTTTCACACACAGTGTGGTTCGTTCATGATATTCTATACATGAGGGTACAGTGCCTGCTTTTTTTGCACTTATAATGATGAACTACAACTCATTCTGTCAAGACTGGATTTCAGAACAGACATATTCAGGCTTTATTTTAAGAGCATTCCAATGACTAAAGAGCTTTATATATTAAGCTAAAGAATTAAAGTATGTTGTTGCATCTATATCTGTTGAAAGAAAGTAATTCTCCTTGACTTAATATGTGACAGTTAAGATTACCATGAAAATTATTTAATATGGCTTTTGTTTTTGATTCCAAGGCCAAAATATAGCTGCAAGGTTTTCTCTAACGTCTTTCTATTAATGTACTGCCTGCCAAGTTCATTAAAAAACAAGGCAAAGCAAAGCAAAGCAACACAACGCAACGCAATGCAGCACAACCCAAAACAAAATAAAACAAAACAAAAAAAGCGACCTTTTCCTTTTTGTCTCTCTGTTTCTCTATTTAAGTGGTATAATATATTTTTAAAACAATGATTTTCTAATTACAAGCTTCATACTTTAGGGAAAAAGGAAATAATAAAAATACCACTGCCCTATGATTATGTTTATATCATTTCAATTACTTTCTATAGAATATATACAATTATATATATAGAATATATATAGTATACTACCACCTCTTGTGTATATATATACAAGTATACTATGTAGTATATACTATATATGTATACTATATACAATAGCATATATACTATATATATACTATATAGAGTATACACTATATATATACTATATACAATGCCTACATGATCCACTCAGACGAACCCAGGAGTGTGCTCTACCTATACTTCTGTAGATATCAAAACCAATCAACTTGACACTCCACTTTAAACGCTATAACCTGAAACTTGAAACTTCTAAAAGTTGAATATGGATTCCACAGTCAAAAACTGTGTATACAGAATCTTTATAAATATTGCCAAATTACCATTTCTGCAAGTTGTATTACACCTTCTATGAATAACAGATAAACACATCTTCTCCCTCAACTCCTCACCACCCAATTCTATTGAACTTTGGGTCTTTAACAAGATATTAAATGAAGTGATTTTTAATGTAGTCTTGATTTGCATTTTACTTAAATGTGTGAGATTGTCTTTTCACATTATTGATATACCTATCCTTAAAAATATGGGAATCAAACTGCCAATACTATTTTGTGATTTTTTTCCATTTTAGCCATATTTAAAGGACATCTTTTCATATTTTGTGGTATTTTTCTACAAAAGGAAAGTTGCATGGCTCCATTCTATTCCATACATATAAAAATGTATTTAAGTAATCCCATATCATACATTCATGTTGTTTCCAATATTTTTACTTCTAGAATAATTCTAAGATAACTACAAAGATAAAATCTTTGTGCACAGCTGGAATAGAAATGAATTTTGGTTTTTGTAGGTAGACTTTGAAGCTGAATTAATAATTAAATAGAATAATATTAGTACCATACCTTTTAAACCTCCTGTTTACCCTACAAAATGTGCTTGTCACTGATTTTAAGAGATCTACTTCTCAGCAGCTGAAGTTGGACTGATTTTTTCTATATTTCATTCCAATTTTCCTTGAATAAAATTCATTTGCTGCTGAAGTTAACTGCACCACACACTGTATCATGTTACAAGTCTGAGTGGGTGATACTGCTGTAGCAGAGTGGTAGACAACATATTTTTGGATAGTTGGAGTCTTATGTATTTTACCGTACATTTTATACCCTTTTGTAGAACTCATCAGAATAACAACAACCAGCATGTAATGAATGCTTGATATTTATTAACTCATCTAATCTTTTCAGCAGAAATGGGAGGGCTAACAGGATAAGGGATGGGGACATTTGAATAGACAATTATTTCTTCAATAACTGTGTAACAAACTACTCTAAACTTCAGAGCCTTACAAGAGTGAACATTTAATTTTGCTTTGCTTTTGCACTTACATTTGTCTAGGTTCTGCTGTGCTTGCCTACCCCTAGCTGAGCTTGAATCAGACCTATGTATTGGGTCCGGATTTATCCCACATTTCTCTCATCTCCACTTCAAACATCATCAAGCTGCAAAATATTCCTCTCCCGATGAAGGGCAGAAATGAAAGAAGCAAGCCAAACTGTGTGAGTAGTTTTAAAACCTCTATTAACATTTTATTGGGCAAAGTGAGTTTGTCAGAAACCAGGTCTGATATCAATAAGGCAGAGAGTTATGTTTGCCTTATAATGGGAGAGAATTATAAAATTATTTGTGTAATTCTATCACAGGAAAATGAAAAATTGGAACTAACAATCTAATCTATCACTGGTACCCTTAAAAAAAGGATGAGTAATTGACAAATTTTAAAATTACCACATAGAATTGTGGGCTCATTTATCTTTCTCTGTCTTTTTAAAAAATACTGTTTGAAGTCCACTTGTGCTAAAAGTTTCACAGAAGGTTTTTTGCAATTGAATAGATGTTTTAATTTGAGAGATTTAGTTAAGACCTAGAGAATATTCAAATGTTTGAAAGAACAGGCCTATTCATAAACTGATGGTCATCTACTGAGGACAGAAATAAAGTATTTATAGAAATGATTTCATAGATATAAGATGGTAAGTGTCCAAAGACCAATATAAAATAATGGGGTAGAAGGATTAACTATGTAATATTAGGGGTTTCTTTGTTTGATTTCTCAGTTACTAAATTAATCAATAAAAATATAGAGGAAATTTTCTAATAACTAAATTGGGAGAAAATTTATTTTCAAGAGATACTACCTATGCACTTTCTATAATGCAGATTTTACGAGAAGACTATGGGAGCTCCAGAGTTTTGGAAAAGTATATTCCTTTAATCTTTCTTTCTACAAATTGAAAATTTGGAGTATCAATTTGAAAATGTGAAAAGAAAAAATATCTGCTACTATGAGGAATCATACCAATAAAAATTTAAGACAATGAGAATCTTTGCTGAGACATTTAAAAATTCATTTAGTCATTGAATTAAAAAAAGTTAAAATAGAGAAACAATAGTATAGCACTCTGAAAATAATTTATTGTTATTTTGGGTCACTTCTAAATTGAAGAAACTCATTCACTTGTGAACATAGGAAGTCATTGTTAACTATCACTTTTGAAATAAAAAATTATAACTTCTGAAGAAAAATATTTAGCAATCTTCTCACTTTTTATCACATTATTTTGACTTGAATTTTCTGAAAGATCATTTTGGTGGTGAAAAAAAATCTATTGAGGCTGAGATTGAGTGAATTTTTGCATTGTTTATTTCAGAAATTGAGACAGATTTTTTAGTAGAAACATTATTTTGCCTTTAAAGATAAAAATGTTTGAATTAATTTTTCTCAACAACTTGCTAAGATTTTTATAGCCTGTGTGAGAGTAATAGAGAATGAAATTGGTAAGCAATGGTACCAGTAAACTCATTATAATGTAAAAGAATCTCACCATGGGAGGAAGATTCAGGGCGTAGCTGAGACAGTTTCTACATCAGTTTGATATGTTCTAATGTGTTAATAACGATGCAAAAACAACCTAAATAGATGAAGACAATAATATAATTTAGGTTTTTGATTAGTGCTGTGGAAAGGCTGTGAGATACCTTGTTTGATGAGATACATTTTAAAATAAAGTTCACACATGTTTATTGACTTATTTTTTCTATTAGAAAATTTTTAAAAACAGCTATTTTGTGGTCACATGAAAATAGCCTAAAATTTAGCCTTCCAAGATGTCAGTTTGAGTCTTAACTTATTAATAAGATACTTTTCTACTCTACAAAATGTACTAATATAGTTTTACAATATGACATCATAAATATAATTATGTAATATGCAATACAACATAGCATATAATCATGTTATATAATGTTAGAATACAATGTAGCAACTGTACCCCCATGGTATTAAATAATTTTATCATAACTTTATCACCAGAGAAATGACTCTTTAAGAAACATTTTTCTAATTTAAATAATGCACAGACATTGACTGAGGATGTGGGATCTGTGGCTATTTATGTGCTTATCCTGTGACCAATCCCCAGCACCCGAAGGAACAAAACAAAGAAACAAACCTCAAACTACACACAGACTACCATATAGTTTTGAGCTAATTCAATGGTTTCTAGATATTCAGTACAATATTGCATTGCCATGTTTAGAGAGACTTACAGAAATGTGTGAGATACAGTTTCCAATGTCAGATTGAAATAAGGAGTAGTAGATCTGTAGAATAACCAGTGTATTAGTAAACTATTGTTGCATAACAAACTATTCCAAAATTTATCAGTTTCAAATAACAAACATTTAATATTTTAGTTTCCATGGGTAAAGGTTTAAGGAGTGGTTTAATTGTGTGGCTGTAGCTCAGGGTCCTCATGGTGTTGTAATTAAGACATTGGCCAGAGCCAGGCGTGGTGGCGCATGCCTTTAATCTCAGCACTCGGGAGGCTGAGGTAGAAGGAACGTTGTGAGTTCGAGGCCGGCTTGGGCTACAGTGCAAGTGCAAGGCTGGCCTGAGCTACATAGTGCGGCCCTGCCTCAAAAAAACTAGGGCTAGGAGTTTGGCTCAACAGCTTAAGCGCCTGTCTGACAGGCGCAAGGTTGTGAGTTCAATCCTGGTGTTACAAAAACACACACAAAAAGACAATGGCCAGGACTGTAACCATTTAAAACTTTTATTAGCGCTGGAAGATTCATCTCCAAGATGGTTCATTTTCATGGCTGTTGGCTGGGGCTCTCGGCACCTCCCCCTGTGAACCCCTCCAAAGGGCTGCTTGAGTGCTTTTCAAGACAGGGCAACAACTTGGAAAAAAGACAAGCAAATGGTGATACAGGTCCATTAGTGCTCAAGCGCAGAACATGACCGTCCAAGGCATGGCACCTTGATATGCTAACTACTTTGAACTAAAGGAGATTGGAGGGCCTCGGAGGTGTTATTGACCTCCTTTCTTCCTACGGTGACTCACAGAAAACAGAATTCCTCTCAACAAGGTTGATCACAAACACTAGAACTCTTCTCCCTCAAAGCAAGCCATAAAACCTAGACAAGTCCCTCTTTTCCTTCACCCTTGATTGCCCTAATTCTACAGACATCCTACTGTATAGCTGGAAGGAAGGAATGCTACACAGGGAGGCCAAGATGAATCCGAAACACAGGCTTTATTGGGTGTCCCCCTCAATATTATTACCAATAGGTCTAATCACATTTCTATATGAATGTCCATAATTCATCAAATCTAAGCATAAAAGTAGTCAGTTTTCCTTGGATCTCTGAACCTTCGTTTCTAAAGATTCTTGTGTTATGCAAAATTTCATTTACATAATTTTGTCACAATTTTTTTCTTGTTAGCGTGTCTTTTGTTTTAGGAGTGTCAGCCATCATTCTCCTGATGGGTGAGGAAAGGTATCACACCTTTCCATCCTTACATTAGTAAAGCTGTTGGTATAAATTCCTTGGTGTCCTCTCCAGCCTGATGAGGTTCTAAAACTGTCTTCAGTGGTTAACCTTTGTCAACCTGGTGGTGAGGGGTGGAATAACTTTTGCCTTTGTAATTTATGTCCTTCTTTATGCTATGATTTGGAAGATTCGTTGTTTGTTTCTTGCTACAAATGCATTCTGGAATTGGTACCAGGAGATTGTTTTCCCGGTGTTACAATTGTGTCTGGATGTCCCCCCAAACCCTCATGCAGTCATGGAGGCACTTTTCGGAAGTGGGCTTCTAGAGTTTGTGTTTGATTTATGGTCCATTACTGGGATTATGGGTGTGTGTGCTACATCTGCCCTAGGATGGGTAGTCTACATACAATATAAGGGATAGAAAACGTCTTCTTGCACTCCTCCCTCTTTTGCTCTTCCTGCTTTTGCTGTCTTTTAGCCGCCATGAACTGTTGCCCTCTGCCATGTGCCACCCTGCCTATGAGCCAGCTGAGCTAAGTGAGCTAACTGTGAGCTAAGTAAACTTTTCCTTCCTTAATTTTGGGGGTCAGGTATTTTGTCTTAGCAATGAGAGAAAAGTAACCAAGACACTCTCGGAGTGAAGGTGGGTGTGTACAGTACAATTCAAAGGGAAGCTGAGTGATCCTTACATTCACCTTGGATTGGCGCCTGCCATCATTATTTTCCATCAGCTGGAATTGGTAAAGAAGGGTTATGTATAGGATCTAAGTGTAACATATTTTGTTATCAAGAAAAGCATTCTATAACCACATTGAAGAAATAAGCAATAGGGGAAATTTTGGAAAGGGAGAAGTAGACATTTCCAAAGAGAAAAGTTCAATTTCATGGGTTTGGAAAATAGTTTTCAACATTTTTTTTCTCAGTTTGACTTAAATATGAAATACAAAGGAGAGGAGAAGAGAAAGCAAAAATAAGAGAGCTGCCTTTTGAATCATTTGAGAGGTGGTTTTGGTATTGAAAAAATATGTATGTGTTTTTAAATATGTAACCATACGCATGTTTATATAAAATGTTGAGGAAAAAGTAGATGGGCAAAGGCTGCTAAAAATGAAAATGTAGTCTGTCCTACACTGATTAGGCTGACTCCAGTCTATTGACTTCCTGTAACTGTCTTCATCTGCAGGCAGGAGGACCCTGCCTGGAGGACTTTGTTAGTGGGTCTGTTAGCCACAAATTTAGTGTGCAAAAGCATGGAGTGGGAGGTGAGATCTATTTTCGTGATGGTAAGGCTTTTATGTCGGTATTCCCTAATTGTGTTTTCAGTAAAATTGAAGACCATTACAAGAGTGGCAAATTAGCTGAACAATCATAAATAATTGGTCAAATGAGTGGCAATACTGCTCAGTCAACAGCATCATTTCTGTGGTCACTGGTGCTTAGGGAGTCCCCCCTGAGTACCTGGCATAAATAAAGCAAATGCCATGATACTGAGGGAATTACCAGCCCTGATTTCTTCAGGGTTTCATTGTGCTTTTCTCTGGGAGCACCTCACTCCTCTGTGCCACTGCTACTGCAGAAATAGCCTTCAGTACTCTTGGTCCACCCCCTGCTTCCTTCTCTCTTCATCGGAGAGGCTTAAACCCCCCTGCTAGTTTAACCTTAGTGTGTGGCACTAGTTTTGCCCTTCGTCTGTGGGATGGGAGGAGCTCAAGGTCACAGCTGGGGTGCCTCAGAATTTACGCTTTGGACCTGAGTTTCTGTCAGAGAGGAAATGACCCACTGCACTCGACTGCCTGCAGCTGTGCGATGCTGAGGAGACTTCTAACGCAAACCAGGGCCTCAAGTCTCCTAATCATCCTCTGTATCTGTCCTCTCACAACTCCCATCCAGCCCATCAGTGGGTCTTATTGACACTACTTTCCAAACAGAGGCCAAATCTGGCAGCTTCTCCCCATATGTTTAAGGCTACTGTCCTATTCAACCTAATGTCACCTTTTCCTCCAGTACTAGAACAGCCTATACTTTTCACTCTTACTCTCTCTCTCTCTCTTTTTTTTTTTGTTATGTGGATCCTGGTGATCAAACCCAGGGTCTCATGCATACTGGGCCTCACGTGCTAGGCAAGTACTCTACCACTGAGAAATATTCCCAGCCCCACTCTCACCCTCTTACACAATCTATTCTCTGCATAGTAGCTAGAATGTGCTCTTAAGAGAAAGCTCTATAATTCCTACAAGCAGTCACTGACTCCTGTTTATAGAATCATCATATTCCAGTTATGTGTGTTTATTGCTGTATTGTGAACAAGCCTAGCACATTCCACCTCAGATATTCATTTGGATAATTCCCTTTTGCCTAGGATGGTCTTCTCATAGCTATTGCTTAGCCAGTTCATCTAACCACTTAGCTCTCTGTTCACATGTCATCCCTCACGGAAACTAGTCTTACCACACTATCATTTCTTTACTCTTACTCTACTTTAATTTCTTTATGGTATTCATCACTACAAATGGCAGGTTGTATATTTGTTTTATTGTCTTTCTTTCCCACTACAGTACAATGTTAGTGAAGGCAAGAACTTGGTTTTGTTCTAGCTGTGCTGAGCAAGAGTGCTTAGGTTGGGCTGGGGATAAAGCTGAACGGCACAGTGCCTGCCTAGCAAGTGAGAGGTTGTGAGTTTGATTTCCAGTACCAAAATAAAAAAAAAAGAGTGCTTGGGTTACCCAAAATATTTTCCCATTGAATCTCTAGAAACTAGAATGGTGTCTAGCACACCATAGCACTCAAAAATAGTTAGAGTAAATACATTACTACTAATATGAAGCTACAATATTAGTCGAAAGCCAATTTCCTCAGTTTCATTTTCCAGAAATGACCCTGATCACTTTCCATCTGTATGATTCTTTTATGCTGTGATTTTGACACTCCATTCACTGAGAGGTGGGGTTTACGACCCTGTTCTTAAATCTGGGCAGGTTTGTGAGAGCAGAAGGAATACTATTTGACCTCAGAGGCCCTGTCATTAAACAGTGATGCAGCTTTCTCCTGGTTTCTTTGGGTGGCTTTCTCTTAGAACCCAACCATACTACAGTGTGGAAGCCCAGGAACCACATGGGGGGATGTGGGCAGATGTCCTGGCTTCCAATCTCTGCTGAGGTCCAAGTTGGCAACTGTGGCATCAACCTTCAGACTTGTGTTCAGGAGGCCTCAGTGAGGTTGGAGTCCTTAGCTATTGATTTATGCTCAACCCTCACATTTCCCACATTTCCCCTAATGTGCTAGAGCAGAGATGAGCCATCTTGGTTGCAACTATTCCAAATTCTTTTCCTGTGGAAACCTTGAGAAGTGATTAATTAATGTTTTTTTTTTCATTGCTGGGGATCGAACTCACGATCTCATGCCTACCAGGCAGGTGCTTAAGCCACTGAGCTAAACTCCCAGCTCTAATTAATGTTTTATTCCACAACAATTTTTGATTTATTACATAATAATAGAAAAATGCATAAATAATCACTCTCTTTTTTTTCCATTTTCCCATTGCCAAAGTGTGGATAAGATGGCAAAACCCATGCGCGTGCGTGTGTGTGTGTGTATGTGTTATTGGGGTTTGAATTCAGGATCTTTGTACTAAGATACATCCCCAGTTCTTATTTTTATTTATTTATTTGTATTTTTTTGGTGCCAGGGATCAAACTCATAACCTCTCGCTTGTCAGGCAGGGTCTTACACCACTGAGCTAAATCCCTGGTCCTATTTTTTGATACAGGGTCTCACCATGTAGTTCAGGTCACCATGCAGTTCAGGCTGGCCTTGAACTCACTTTGTAGCTCAGGCTGGTCTTGAACTCACAATGATCCTCCTGCCTCAGCCTCCCGAGTGCTGGGATTACAGGCGCACGCCATCACGCCCAGCTTACTTACTTACTTTTTGAGAAAAGTTCTCACTAAATTGCTCAGACTGGGCTCAAACTTGCAATCCGTCTGCCTCAGCCTCCCAGACTGTAGGGACAATGGGTGTACATCACCACACATGCTGGCAGAGGCAATCTTAGACTCAGAGATAGAAGCTAATGGTTGATTATGGGAAAGTAACAAGATAAAGTGAACCTGAATTCCTGATACAGTAGAACCGCCAGATAGGTTCTGAGGAGAAATAACGTTCTGTTTTGTTTAAGCCTTTATCATACTTGGTCTTTCTTACTCACTGTGGCATCTAGATCCTGTTTTATACAAGAACCATCAACAACATTTTAAGTGCTTTTTAGGTGCTAGGTACTGTGTTTTAACACATTGCCTCATTTAATCCCTGTTACAACAAATATGCTCATTACTTTAATTTCCCTGAAAGGTAAATTGAGCTCAGAGAAGGCAACTTAGCTGTAGTTTCATGGGTAAGACACAACACATTTTGGATCTGAAGGCAAATCAAAGGACTTCAGAGCCTGAGCTTTTTACGTTTGAACTTCTGCCTTCCATGAATACAGCTGAAGCTTCCTTTGCAGGAAATAGGAAAGAAATGCATGAAAAGAAAAAGCAGGGGGATAAACACTTGGGCAGCAGAAAGGGCAGTTCATAGGACCTAAGAAGCACAATGGTTTTTGTAAATGATTATAAATATGAATATCCATGTCTTCTCCAAAGCAAAACAAGATATATATTCATGTAAGTAATCTATTTCAATATAAATGTCTCTGCCAACTGTCTTTACTACACATTTTACTGGAGTTTTCCATATATGCAAATGTGAGTATCAAATAAATAAATACATGTATATATTTATATACATACTCACACGTGTCTATACTTGTATGTCTGCACAATATCTCTCACGGTGTTACATCCAGGGATACTGCCAACTTGGTAGCTGCTTTTCTAATTCAGAATCTAAAACCATGTAACAAAACTCTTGTAATTCTTGCTTTAGGCCATAAGGCACAAATGAAACAAGAAATATGAAATCTTTTCAAAAAAGGAAGTCCAGAGAATTCTGGAAAATATTATAAATAATGCAGTCTACTTTGTAGGAGAATCACACAATCTGAGTGAATCCTAGATTAATTTTAGTTAATCCTAAGGATAGGAATACTATTGTAGATTAGAAAACCAAGGCACAGAAAGGTTAAATGTTTCTCTCAAGGTCACACAGCAAGGAGTCCTTCTGCTTGACTATAGCAGGATGAGGAATGCCCCACTACTTGCTTTTCAGTATGAATGAATTTGTTGTACCAATTCATATTTTATTTATTGTATTTAGACAGGAAACCTGTCTAATATCCCACAAGAAAGACAGAAGAGTAAAGATGTTCATGCCATTTCTCTTTTAAAGGAGGTAAAAGCTATCTATGATTTAGTTAAATGAAATCTACATGGAAGGCGAACTCTGAAATTTGCAGATTATATGAAGAGGTACCAGGAGTGTCAAAATGAATTATGAAATGAAATATTTAAGAAGGGGAAAAAGCAGACATTCTTATTTTCTGTACCTAATTAAGTGTCTCTAGAGCAAGAGCTGCAAGTTGGGTGGTAAGCAGTCAAAGAGAAACTAGATTACAGAGTAAATGAGAAAGAGGTACAAAGTCCAGTCCCTCCTAGGAAGAGGAAGGGATTTAACTCCTCAGGCTTCTAGCTTCTTCCCTTTCAGCTTTTGTGGGGCTACCCTGAGATGTAAAAGATTTGTGTGAGTTTTCCTTAAACTTGGCTAGGATGTGAGATTTTTCTATATTAATTTCTAATAAGGACTCTAAAGGTTTCTGATTTCACTCTCACCAAGCATACAGTGTATTTACAGACAGCACAGATTCCCTGTATTTTTCATTGAGTCTATCGTGATGAAAAGCATGTAAGTCAATTTGGTAAAACCTGGGGTGCACATGTGTCTATGTGATTATTGGGATTATTTTAGCAAAAAATGACACAGAGACCAGGTATCACTGCTTTAAACGGATTCATTCCCTGTATTACATTTTTTTCCTCTCTGGGTTCTTCCATGTGTCCAAGCACTAATGGAATCAATCAGTTGCTGATCGACAACAAAGAACAGTTATAGATGACTCTCAGATGATAAAATTTTCTTGGATTGACTACTACATCATATAGTCGGTAAAATGTCCTGTAGAAATTTGAATTTCACCAACTCTAAGCCTTACATCAAGGTCAACAAGAGTCCAAGGTATAAAGGAAGGCTGTTGAAAAATCACTGGATACAAATTGCCTAAGGTACTCAGGCAAATTTGGAGAAAATATCTTATTACACCTTTCAGTAGTTGAAAATGTTTAGGCCCACAGTTTCCCAAAGTTGCTTGTATAAAAGAAAGTAAGTTGCAAGTTTAGAACTCTACAATTTGGAGCATTTGGGGATTTATGGGCTCCTGAAGTACATAAGATTATTAAAGTACACTTACAAGCACTATAAGTCCCTAAAGTAGCATCAAGCACAAAAGTCATTCACAGAGTTTCTTTTCAAACAGATCTTTATTCTGAACAGTTATATCTTATGATCTTTCAATGGGTTCCCCCTAGGAGTTGTCCAAGCTATATTACCAGCTTTTCCAGTCTCCTTTCTACATTTATGTTGCAGTATATATTTATTGAATATAGACCACATGTCATATACCTCAAGAGGCCTTAAATATTATTACTACTATCCTCAAAAAGTGCTCACTTTTTTAGAACACCTAGTTAATAAAACTGGGTTATATTAATTATACCTTGGTATAACTAATCACACCCAACAAATCACACCCAAATTATACCCAAATCAGCAATGTAAAATCTTCATTATCTCCCAGTTGTTGTGGGACAGGAATCTGGACAGAGCTCCTTGGTGGAAGTTGCAGGGCTGTCCTGAGGTGGAATTCAAATGTCAGCCAGGGTTGCAGTCCCTTAAATCTTTAAGGGGGCTGGAGGATCTGCTTCCAAGGTATCTCATGAAGTTGTCAGACCTAACTTCCTTGCTGGCTGTTGGCTGGATACCTCAGTTCCTTAACATACAGGCCTCTGTAGATAGCTGTCTTTTACTAGAGGGAGTACTCATCTCTACAGTAGCATATCAGTACTTTGGCAGTATAATGGAGTAGAATACAAATGTTCCTTGCTTAAGATGGAGTTAAATCCCAATAAACCCATGGTAGGTTGAAAATACTGTTAACCAAAGGTTCCTGTCATGTATCTACACTACCAAACATCATAGTTTAGCCTACCCTACATTAAACACACTCAAAATACTTAATGACCTACAGTTGGGCAAAATTATCTAACATAAAACCTATTTTATAGTGTTGAATGTTTCGTACATTTATTGTCACCTGTATCCAAAAACACTAGTAACATACACTGTAGAGTACCACCTGTTCACCTTCAAGTCTTGGCTTGCTGCACTGACCCCCGTCAAGAGAGGGCATTGCATTGTGTGTCACTGACCTGGGAAAAGATTTAAATTTAAAATTTGGAGTATGGTTACTATTAAATATATATATTGCTTTCACACCATCATAAAATTGAAAGTCAAAAAACCATAGAATCCTAATCTGTCCATTGGTAAATCAGGAGCTCTCTGTACTGACCGATCTGTGCATGAGAAAGGGGAGTTGCCAAGGGTGTGAATACCAGGGAGTGGGAATTATTGCAGGCTGCCTCAGAGGCTAGCTGCCAAACAGGTTATTCTGAATATTCCTTGTTTTAAATAGTACCACTACCGTCAATCAATTTCATACTGTAAAAGCTTTGAACTCATTTTCCAGACACCCTCCCTTCTTTGCAGAATCCACTATCTTAACATCTTTTGCATTTTTGTTCTGTTTATCTTATTGTTACTGCTTTAGATCTGACTCTTATTATCCACTGGAAAAGACGTTTTCAGTGATTCTCATTTTATTTCTCTTTTATATACATCGACTCTTAGAATCACTAATTTTGGAGCTAACTTTTAATTTTAGCAGTCTATTAGTTTAGTCTGCCATAACAACAGAAAACATAGACTGAAAGGTTTAAAGAACAGAGGTTTATCTTCTCATGTTTCTGAAACAAGGAGTCCATGATTAGGGTGATCCATGGTCAAGACCTGGTAAAGCACTCTTCCGGTTGGTAGGTGGCCACCATCTTGCTGCGTGCCCATAAAACTCTTTTTTGTACAGATAGAGCACCAGTGTATTTTTTACAAAGACACTAATCCCATCATGAGAGTCCTCACCTAAACCCACTTATTTCTCAAAGTCTGATCACATCTAGAGGTTAGGGCTTCACCATATAATCTGGGGTTGGGGAGGGGTTTCACAGGTTAGCTAACAGCTGCCACTTTCAAGTGGTTCAATTTAACACTTGTCCACAAAATTAGTACATGTTCATACAGTGTATCAAAAATAATACAAAAAGATGAAAAGAAAAACCACCCAGAATTCCATTACATGGAGGTAAATAACAATTTCATTTTCATGTGTTTTTATGAAAATACATATCCCTTTTTAAAGACTGGGTTCTTACCATACAGTTGATATGTTCTACTTTTTCATTTAATGCTAATTGTGGGGACATTTTCATTGCCATTGAATGTTTTTAGAAACATTTTAAATGATAGTGACGTATTTTACTTATATAATCATTATTCTTCTGGTTGGGCACAAAAATGTTTTCTAATTTTTCAGAAATAAGGCATATGGTTGAGAATATTGTTTTGTCTGCATCTCTATCCTCTTACTGTAGATTCTTTGAAATAGAATCATTTGGTCAAAGGCCTTGAACTTTTTTAGTATTAGCATTTCAAAATTTCCTATTTGATTTACATTATAGCAAAGAGCTCTTTTAGAAATTTGTCAATTTGTATCTTACCACTGTTTTTCTAAAAGTAACTTGATAAGCAAAATAATGTCTAATTGCTAGCAGTGGCTCCTCACTGGTCTCCTTCCTGCAGTTGTATTCCACTCCAATCAAGTCTCTGCAGTGTTTCTAGATTTTTCTCTAAAATTTAAACTTGATCATATATCCTGCTTGCTGAAACCAATCATTCATTCCCTACTGCTTAGCACATCAATCCCTAGGTCTAGCAAATGTTTCGTCACCTCTTTTATTACCTGGCTTTTGCATATAGTTTCAGTTTCATTTTCGATCACTGTACTACAGTCTCTTCTCCAGTAACAGTCAACCACTTAAAGCTTCTAAATTACCTGTTTCATGTTTTTCTTTTTTCATGTGCTGTTACCTGTGTCATGAATGCTTTTCCCCAATCACAAAGTCTGTTTAGAGAGAAGGTAGGGGGTGCTCTGTTCCTGGAAGTAGGAGTGGTGCTGTGATCGAGATTTCACTGGGTCTTCTAACACCATCCCCTTGGAGATGTGTTCTAGCCCGTCACATGACCACTTCTGCTGTCTCTTTAAAACCTCTTAAATCATGATATCTCTTCTGATAGTAATTCCTTCTAAGCAGCTTTCATACAGTTTTGGCATATACTGTATGCTACCCTTCATAACACTAAACAGTATCTTTTAGTCCCTATTTTCCTGATTCTGGCTTCTCATTTCTTGAAGGCACACTGAACCTCTGTAAAAGTTGCATTTTAATATGTAGCATGGTGCTGTCATTTTGTTATGGCAGATTTAGTATGTGGGTATCACTTGCATACCTTCTGTTAAGCATTGCATGTCAAAAGTGCTTTCAAGGCTACAATGTAAATTGGCAGTACACAAAATAACAGTAGAAAGAATAGCATAAACATGTATTATAGAATATTATTAACTCAGGATTGACTGGTAAAGTGTAATAACCAGGGGCCCAAATTCTTTGGGTGTATCTGGTATAACCTACTGTGTTACTTATTAGCTCTATTCCTGCAGAAACACTCAAGGCATGGGAAAATTTTATTTATTTAAAGCATTCCTTAATAAATTATTATTATATGTATTCACATATTTTAAAGAAACTATTATAGAAACAAATACTTCTTTAAAAATCAGCACTGAATGAAGCCTCATTCAGTATGGTATATTTTATATAAACTAAGTCCTATTTGTAGCTAAAACTGTTCAAGTATTATCCCCTATAGGAAATCCAGGGTAACAGTTCTCTTCTTCTCTGCTGTTATTTATTTATTTATTTATTCTTTTATTGATTGCTCAATTGATTGATTGTTGTATTGGGGACTAAACTAAGGACTTTTCTCTGAACTACATTGCCAGCCCTTAATTTTTTTTCAGAGTCGCCTTAAATTGTGAAGTCTATGCTGGGCTCAAACTTGCAATTCACCTGCCTCAGCCTCCTAGAGTTCTGGGATTACAGGTATACGCTACCATGCCTGACTCTGCCTCCTTTTATATGATTAATTTATATTGACTTTTGACTTTTGAAAGGTTGAGGTGACCTTATGATAAGCTACAAATATGATCCCCATGTCCAAACTTTGCTTAAATCAAGGAATCACAGTTGCATGGGATCTAAGAAGTAATTTTGTCCAACTACTCACATAGCAGAAAAAGTGGTAGAGGGTCATAAGTATGCTAGGATGGCTTTCCTTTTAGAAAAGTTATCCCTCCTGTTATACAGAACATTTCCCTCTGTGATAAGAAGCACTTTTTGGCCCAAGTTTTACCTCCATAGAATGAATCAGATTCTTTTGTCACAAAACAGACTTTCTCACATTTGAGCCAGAAGCACATCTTCTCTTCTCTTTTTCAGACTAAACTTCTCCAGTGCCTTAGACCACTGCTGTGTGCTCTGTGCATGGTTTTGTGGCTACTAAAGAACAGGGTGGTGTGGAAAGTTCCCAAATTATAATAGGGTGGGAGAATATTATACTCTTTCAGTTCATTTTCCTGTTTTGGGTAGTTTGCGCTTATTTGTCACTTGAATTTGTGGATTAGTCAGGACCCCTTTGGTTGTGAGTAACAAAAATCAAATTCACACCATTTTAAACAAAAAAGGCTCACATACCCAGCAAATCAAAAGAGGAACTTCAGGCAAAATTGGAATCTGGTATGTGGTACCAGTTCGGTTACATTCCCCTCTTCAACTCTACACTGTGATTGACTTGATTCTTGGCTGGGCAAGATAGCCAACCACCTCACACTTTTATCATTACAGGTCCTGATTGCAAAGAAAGAGTGATCATCTTTTTTTCTTTTTTTAATTGCACAAAACTTCAGAGTCAATTGGGTTATGTGCCCTCCTTGAGCCAACCCTGTGGTCAAGTAGTGTGGAATGGTTTAGTCAAACTTGTTTTCTGTGACCACCCCGTCCCTTTTCTTATGTCAGCAGGAACAACTGTGGTCAGCTCCATCGGAGCTGCTTGGATGGAGAAAGACTACTTCTGAAAGAAGATCAGAATTGGTTATTCAGTATGAGGTGATCCTAGGAAGACAAGCCTATATCTACCAAGGTACTTAAAGGACTGTTCTGAAAAGATTATGGCTCAGACATTCAAAGTCCAAGATGCAGAAAGAACATGGCTGGACAAAAGCAGAAGAAGTGGTCAGATGAAATATTTTATAATATGCAGACCACTTTCAACTCAAAATTGCCCTAATGGTATCTTATAAAATATTAGAACTTAAACTATATTTTACTGAAAAGCTGTCTCCAAGGTACTTGGGTCAGTATTTTTTAAAGTAATTTTCTGCAGGCACGTAATATATTGGTTTATAGTCTTAAAGTTCTTTTATTTACATGTTTGAGCTACATACTTAATTGTTTGAAGCTAGGTCCTACACTTTGTTCAATTTCTAAATCTATTCTGATTTGAAAGATTCTCTGTTGTGAGACTCTTCTTTATGATATTTAAAAAATACATGAAAAAATGGAGACTGAGCTAGATTAATGTTGTACAAATCTGATTAACATCATCTGCTCTGTTTCAAAGGTCAGGTGCACTCAACGAATTTACTTTGAAATTATTTTGTTTACTTTGTGGGCATATACATCATGAGTTTTCTAAAGGTCAAAAGTAGAGTTTATTCTTGGATTCCAAGGCAATCTGATTTCCATTTACAGTATGCTTTGGTGACCCTAAGTGCAGAAGCAGGCCCAGTTAAGTCATACTTCCAGTTTATGTTTAGTTTAATTTTCTCATGAAGAAAATTCTTGCTAGATTAAGGCAGTGCTGAAACACCATTTTCCATAAATTACTTTCATTTTCAACTATGTTCTTAAGTGAATGCTACTCATAAATGACATCGGAACTCTGAATGTTGGTTTCATGCCTATTTTGTTTTCAAAGGTGTAGAAGCCTCTTACGCAGCTAATATCTTGCCTGGAAACGGGGGCAAAGGTGAAAGGATTCCTGGTTTTTACATTTACCAGGTAGGGGTTCTGAGGCTTTATTAATCAATATTTGCAAAATCACCGTGTGCTTCATAAAGGAGGTGCTAATAAATGATCGTCTTCTTTATAATTCAAACAGTTAAGGGGTTACTTATATACACGAAGTATTTTTTAGTATTTTAAATAGTTTTTTCCCTTTACCATGTGTACTTTACCAAGATGAGAAGAAAATCTCTCAGAGTATTTTATATTCATGTTCATTAACATTCCAGTGGAATAATAAACCTCAAAACGATTCATGTATGAATCAGTGAGGCATGGCTAATTACAGTTTTCAGCCACACAACCAATAATATTCACCATGAAATGTGGTGTCTGTTAAATACATCTCTCTGAATTTTTGTTGGGGGAGTGTACAAGGAAATAGGGAGGTTGCAAATTGCAATTTTAAAATGTCCAAATATTTTAGGGGCTTGTACATTATAAATATCTTTCAGGCAAGTATTTATCACAATCATGACATCCTGTTATCAAAACAAAACAAAACAAAACAAAAACTCCACAGATTTGCCTTAAAAACACAACAAATAAAACAAAAATCATAACTCCTGAGAACAGGCCATGTTATGTAAGAAAGCAGAAACTGCTTCTTGGGACATTAAGAAATATTTTAAAAATATATGTTTTATAGTTCTTTAGAAATGAATTCCCTATGTCTTACAAATTCATCATTATACTATGCTCTCCAGTTCACAAACATATTTAAAAGACAAAAATCAGAAAAGCAAATACAGGACATAGTGAAAATCAATGTCATGAGTAAAACACTCAGTTTTAGAAGTATTTCTATAATTCGTATTCAGAATCTTTTCAATTACTTTATTTGGTTAAAAATATTTCCCTTTAATACTATCTGTATGGTTGAATATCTAGACTACCTTAATAAAAACATTGATGTTTATGTTTAACTTAGGTTCAATAACATAAATAATACATGATAAAAGATTATTCAGAAGTTTAAAATGGTATAAAGTACAATAAAAGATACTCCTGCCACCAGTGCTGTCTCACTCCTCCAACTACTGGGCATGATCACTTGGGATGCTCCAGGAAGTTTTCCACACTTGTTGAACTACAGGTCTACAACCCTTTACATATAAATCTGAAATCCAAAAATCTCTGTAAAACTAAAGCATCAACCTGGTATAAGGCTACTTAAGAGTATCTGTTTATCCCATGAATGGTTTGTTGCATAGTAATATTTCATAGATGATACAGGGATATGCTTCTCTGAAAATACATTGGTTTCCAAAATATACCTGTTCCCAAAGTTTTAGATAAGTTATTATGGACATCCATAATTATATATGTGTGTGCACGCATGCAATACATAATCCTTTTGTTCACACAAATGGCTATACCATGCCTACAGCCTGGTAACTGCATTTATGGAATTATTTAACATTTTCCCTTGAGACCTAACCATTGCCTACAAAGCCCCTGTGACCTTTCACCTCATCTCCCACTCCCTCTTCTTCAGTTTCATAGGCCTCTTTGCTATTCCCTTTCCATGCTCAGTTTGTTTGTATCTTAGGAACTTTGTTCTTACTGTTCCTTCTGTCTAGAACATTCTTCCATAGATTTCCTCTCAAGTCAATAAGTTTCACCTCCTTTGTTCAAGTGACACTTCTCTATTGAGGCTTTCTTTGACTACACTATCTGAAAGAATACCACCTGTCATTCTCTAGCCTCTCACTTTGCTATTATCCTCCAGTAGTTATCAATGCCTCCATTTATTTATCTGTATTTATATATAATGTATGGTTTATCTTCTCCACTAAAATACTCATGAGTTGGGATTTTTACTTATTCGTAACTATCCCCAGCATCTAGAACAATGCCTGCCATGTGGCAAGTCCTCATAAATATTTCTTAAATGATTTTTTTTTTGCCTCTAAATTAAGCAATTTACTTTATAGTTACAAGCTCCCAAATAGGTTACATGGTAAACTAAGGAGTATACCTGTCAAACTCTATTGAGAAAACCCCTGGAACTCTTTCACCACTATCTTACTTTCCCTCTTTGTTGTAGACTAATGAAACAGTCCCATGTGAGCTCTGGGTCTTGCGTATACTATTACCTCTGCCTGGAACACTCTTCCTCCTCCAGTATAGGCGGCAAAATTAGCTCATATATGGTATCACATTGATTTGCTCATCTGTTTTACATGCTTATAGTGGTTCTGGACTCAACATAGGACAACACCAGAGATTACATCTTATTTATTGGTGCATCTCAATCCCTAGCACAGTAACTAGTGCAGAGTAACTCTCAATATATGAAAAACTGAACAGAATTAAAATTGTTTACCATTCGGCAGTAAGTTTTCTCCTAAAGAAATATTTTAAAATTTTTTATAAAATACTTGTTTTGAGTTTTATCTTCTAGAATGATGAAATGTCTTTAAAACTACAGCAAAGCCAGGTCAATGTGTTCAGAGGCATAATTTCTTGAAATAGAGTGATGAAAAATCATAACTCATTTTTGAGCCTCCCTAGTGAGATCACAGTTTGGACACTGAGCTTAGGTTTATGCACCTTATGTTCTAGGTAACTGGAAGATGATTGCAAAAGATGGCAGTAAGAAGGATTAAGTGTGCTTATTTATGAGGCATAGTTAAAAGGAGACAGCATGCATATGTTCACTAATTATAGGGAATAGGCTGATCTCTAACTATCTAATACACACATCTACCCAAGGAATACATTTAACACAGAACAACAAAAGGATAAATGAGAGAATTTTAATAAAGAGAGGGGAAAATTTTTAGAATTTTTAGCACAAGGGTGGCTCTTGCTCTTATTAGCAACTAGAATTCTCCAATCACAGCCAAAAAGCTAAATGATTTCAGGTTAAGAAATTTATGAAGGAGATTGAGTGTGGGATATAGCCTAGACCTCAATCATTCTATACTTTGTTTCAGAACAATGCATTTTTTAATGCAACATTTTCATACTAGATATTTTCCAAATAAGTCCCCCCAAGATCCCTGTCTGAAAGCCTAGTTTCTAACCTGTAACATATGCCTGAGACATATTATGCAAACGGTTGAACTCTTTTGACTAAGGCCTTTCTAGTTTTGAAATTGTTTCTGCAGTACAGATTTCCTGGTAGGTCCTATGGGCTTGAAGAGCATGATGTTGGGAATTTTTACTAAAGCAGAACAGTATGCGACCACCAGGTTTTCCAAACATAAAGATGGCTCTATGCTTTGAGATAATGGGAGATCATTCCTAGGTTATCTGTACCTCTCTGACACAGTTAAATGTTACGAATAGTACAAATGTCAGACTTTTCTAGTACTTACTTTTTTTGCTGTGTCCATAACATAGTCATTCACTAACAAATATTTAATGAGTGACTACTATTCAATAAGGTAAAAACAAAGTTCTTGACTTTATAGAACTTACATTTTATTTGGAGGAGCGAGACAATAAACAGAAAGACAAATAAGTGATGACTATAATTTCAAGAAAAGCTGTTTGTTATGAAGAACGGCTACAATGACAGAATGTACAAAAGCCTGACAAAGTTGGCTTCTAGGTCTAAAAATTTCTAGATCTTTACATTACTTTCTTAAAAAAAAAAACAAAATTCAAACCCTTTAGATTTCTTTAAAATCATGAAATAAAAAACACTGTCTTTAGCAATATTTTCTTTTTTCTTTTTTTTTATTTAAGAGAAGAAAGACACATATAAGAAAGACAAAAAGCAAAAGAGACAAACTACAACAGCAAATCTACAACAATAACATTACAGGTTTACAAAACAAGATGATAGGAACTTGACAATGGTTGCAATACCGCGTATCATTACCTTCAACACGGTTGTTTACATTAACAGATACAGACATGTAAAATTGATCTAATCGTATGAGTATTAACCGATCTTTCTCAATAACTAATACATTCAGCAGTATAGTCATTTTAGTGACTTACATATACATATATACAGATTTATGTCTTTTTTCTTTTCCCTTCTTTCTTTCCTCCTTTTCCCTTTCCCAATTACTTTTGCTCTCTGAGCAGCTTTTTACCCTTACACAATATTTATTGTAGATTTTGGATCATATATACTTTTTCAGTTTCTTACACTAGGGAGACAATACGGTATTTACACATGTGGGTTTGATTTATCTCACTTATGAGTATGGTTTCAAATTGTGTCCATTTACTATAAAACTCTCAATGCAATCTTTCTTGATAGTTGAGTAGTACTCTATTGTATAAAAATGCCACATCTTTTTTATCCACTCCTTGATTGATGGGCACTTTGGTTATTTCCAAGATCTGGCTATTACAAATTGGGTTGCTATAAACATGGGTGCACAAATATCACTGTGGTATGATATTTTCAATTCTTCTGGGAAAATGCCCAGAAGAGGGATAGCTGGGTTGAATGGGATCTCTAATCCTAACTTCTTGAGGAATCTCCACACTGACTTCCACAATGGTTGCACCAGTCTACACTCCCACCAACAGTGAAGAAGAGTTCCTTTTTCCCCATAGCCACTCCAGCATTTGCTGTGGGTTGATTTTTTAACCTTGGCCATTCTTTCTGGAGTGAGATGGAATCTCAGTGTTGTTTTAATTTGCATTTCCCGAATGACCATTGATGTTGAACATTTTTTCATATATTTATTTGCCATTTGTATTTCTTTCTCTGAGAAGTGTGTATTCATCTCAGAGGTCCATTTTTGGATTGGGTCCTTGAATTTTAGGGGCCTGATTTCTTTTAATTCTTTATAGGTTTCAGATAGAAGTCCTTTGTCTGATGGACAATTGGCTAAGATATTTTCCCAGTTTGTGGGTTTTCTTTTCACTCTGTTGGAGATTTCCTTTGACATGCAAAAACTTTTTAGTAAGATGAGATCCCAGTTTTTGATTCTGGGCAGTATTTCCCATGCAATCTGATTTTTGTTCATGAATTCTCTGCCTACTCCTATGTCATCAAGATTTTTACCTACTCTGTCTTCTAGTAAGTTTAATGTCTCTGTTTTAATATTCAGATCTTTGATCCATTTTGACTTTATTTTAGTGCATGGTGATAGGCATGGATCTAGTTTTAGTTTACGGCATATAGAAAGCCAGTTTTTCCAGTGCCATTTGTTAAAGAGGCTGTCTTTCTTCCAATGTACATGTTTGGCCCCTTTGTCAAAGATGAGGTGGCTGAGTGTGTTTGTAGTTGTGGCTGTGTCTTCTAATCTATTCCATTGATCTTCAGGTCTGTTTTGATTCCAGTACCATGCTGATTTTATCACAGTAG